>CATKUP010000823.1:0-60000 GCA_949786385.1 Onychomys leucogaster
CTGTCTTAGAAATGACTTCTAATTCCAGTCTTACCAATCTGAAGATCCCAGTTAAATAGTATAAAAAGACAGCATTTAACCAAAGCCTAGAGGAGCATATGTTTGTCATGCTCTCAGAGTGTTTCCCTGAATTACATCCATGAATGGAAATGTGCCTGTTTCAGGACAACACAGCCAGTCAAATTGTGCCAGACATGTATTCTCCTTGATCTTAAAATAAAAATCTTTATTATAGAATCTAGTTGTAAAAGCATGGTTAAAAAAGTTATCTGTCACTGCCCAGGCAGATTCCTCTCCTAATCTCAGTGAGTCTCATGTTCCTTCTGCAGGTGAAGAATTGATACAGTATACTCAGAGACTAGATGACACCATGATTCTAATATCCATATAATTCAGATATCAGATTTATCTTGCTGGAAGCTATTAGTCTGCATGAAGTTAACAAATAAATTACTGAGAAAACACAGACAAATTATCATAGTAGTTTTGTTATGCTCACCATGAGTAAGGAGCAGCACATGGTTTGTATTATTTGTCATCCTTATGCTTCTGTCTGTTTCTCTAAATTGATTGCATTTAATTCTACCCCGAGTTTTATTTTCTTCCTCTTACTCATAATTTCAATCTGTTTTCTTTCTGCAGAGTGTTGATATACATGTCTGCATGGTGGTGAGAGGTTTATTCATTTATAAAGAATTTAGTTATGCTGCAGAATTTTGTATTCAAAGAAAGTCATCGCATCTTCTTCATTTTAGGAGCAGTTTCTCTTTAATCTTTGTTAGGACTTATAAAATTATGACTTTCGTTCTAATGAGAGGAATTGGTGTTCACTAGAATTCAATTGAAAAAAATATGCATAGGTTGTAGGAACTGAAAATTGAATATGGAAATTTAAACACTATGGAGTTCCTGTGCATTCTTCATATCTGCAAAATGATGTACACGTCATAAAGCCCTGATTCTAGGAAATGCCTTATATTAGTGCAAGAAATAAACAAATAAAAAACAACAAAATTTAGTTTACTTAATTCCAAACATTAATGGGTGTTTGAGTAATTAATATGCAACTATGTAGAAATCAAAAATAAACTGACTATGTGTGCAGATTTCTATGTATTCAATGTCACTTCCAGGGAGTGTTCCATGAATTCCTCTTATAATTAAATTAATAAAGTCCTGTTTTGCAAATCAGCCTTATGTAGGAGGGCATTTTGTAACCATCAATATATGTTAAAATTGCCAAAAATATTGTTAAAAGATGGAATTCAGTGTTTTTCAATAAAATCTTAAGGAATTAGAGGGTTCTAAGGAACTCACATACTTTAAAAATACCATTTGTTTCTTGTGATTTTTCTTCGATTCCTCTTTTCTTTCTTTCTTTCTTTTTTGATTTTTCAAGACAGAGTTTCTCTGTGTTGTTTTTGGCCCCTGTCCTGGAACTCACTTTGTGGACCAGGCTGTCCTTGAACATACAGGGATTCACTAGCCTCTGCCTCCTGAATCCTGGGAATAAAGGCATGCACCACCAGCACCCATCTACTCATTTTTCACCCATAATTACTTAACAGTGATCCTAGGTGAATTGATGTTATTGTGAAAATAACTCTGTGAAAAGTTTTAATCATGGTTCTCATGGCAAAGTTGCAGAATCTTCATATTATGAATTGTATTATGGTAACCAATGGGAAAAGTCATTGGAGACTTTAGAGGGGAATACATTGCCTTCATGCTTCTTGGACACAAGTAACTAGATTTTTTTCTTACCCAGTTGAAGAATTACTTTCATCTGAGATACCCCACAGATACTGTGTTTTATCCTCTATGTAAGCCTCATTTTAATCAACCTTAATCAACCACCTCAAAGAAAGAGAATGTGAATGTCCTCAATGCTTCTCGATGTCAGCTGTGCTAAGCCTCAATTTAAAATCCGCACCTGATTCTGCTAGCTCTAGCGAGTCAATTTAACCATGTAGCCAGGTCTATACTAAAGTTATTCATGCTGGCCAGTCTACCTACCTGAATGCATGAAAGTTTTGTCTGCCTCTGGGAGCTCATGTTGTTCTTCTCTGTTCCAGTAAGGTACAGAGAGTGAGCATTTTGATCCTCCTTCCAATCTCTTAGTGTAGAAGAAGGTATACAAGGATTTTTTCTAAAAATCCAATATATTATCAGGAAGGTGAAACTTTGACATAAAGTTTGCTGAGAGGATCCAGACAGAAGGGAAAAGAGAGATGGCTTTTTCTCAGGTAAATCTATGTATGGAGGTGAAATTTCTTGCCTGTTCTACAAAAGCTTCTTTTGTGGTGATCACAAACATTTACATTACCTCACAGTATTTACAAGAATTTTTTTTATTTCTGATGCAGTTGTCAAGGTAAATTTTTTGAATGCATGTCACATGAGTGTGTGCTGCTTTCTCACTTTATGTTTTCAAAATATATTCTCTGCATTAATACACAGTATATTCATTTGATATATAAATATATATGCATTCACTTGTCCTACTGAAAATGGTATCGAGTCATCTCATATGAATGAGAAAGAAGATATTCCATGGTGGCTTCTTTCAAATAGATACTCAATATCTGTTTGTTAATTATAGACTGTTCTGAGAAAGAGGCACTATGAAAAAGAATGGAATTTCTTCCTTTCAATGGATAATGTTTAAAGCAGTATTGCTATGAAACTATACTGTGTTATATAATAAGATGAAGTGTCCAAATGAAATACAAAATTCCAAATCAAATTTGCCAGGAATAAGTTCATATTAAGTTATCCTATGATGCAGCTTTTCTTCTGTTTTCTGTTCTTATTTTGTGAATTGATTCAGAGAGTCTATTCCATCATTTCTCTTTGCTACCTACTACCCTTACCATTAACTTGCAATGCCCCTTAGTTGTTCTTACATCTGCTTATAATCACTCCCCTGAGAGATGATGCAATTTTACATGCTATGGTTATATAGAACACTTTTTTAAATAACAAACTAATGAAGAACTGGTAGGCAAAGTGTACCTATATTCATGTTGATTTCACAAATAGTAAAAATGTCTCAAAAGTGAAAATTTAGGTGGTTGGAGATGAAGTGCCTTCATTAACAATCAAAAGTATTAAACTGGGTGCAGGGATGCCATTATTTAGATATACCATTTTCAAGTGAATCCAAAAGAAGCTTTTTCACTGTTTAAAATATACTTAAGAGAGATTCTAATCACTTGTCTCACTGCAAAACTGTAATATGGTGGAATTTAAGGATAGATCATAGAAATTAAAGGGACTGCTTCATTGGAGACACTGGTGTGGTATCAATTTCCTGCTGGGTCTGTAGAAAAATATATTACTTACCCAGTGTGAGAAATATTTTTAGCTGTGGCTACCCCTCAGATTCTGTCTGCTGTTTCCAATACAGCTGTCAGTTATTTTTTAATTAACCATCTCAGGGAAATGGAATGATAGAAATGGTCACTACAACTTTTTACTGCTGTGTTTAGACTCAATTTAAAATGTCTATGCACAGTATAAAACAAGGTGCAGAAGCCACATATTCAGGTTTTAGAGATTTCCATGATTTGTAGGAATAATGGACTCACCCAAAGCAGGAAAAGAGAAACTAAGTTTTGACCTGTCAGTAAAAATTCATGGTTTCTGCACCTCTACTGTGGCAAAATCCAGTAATTGGGGTCTCTGTGTGTGGTAGCATGGAATGCAGGTGCTGATGCCTTTGCACACAGAATTGCATCCAAAATCTGAAACTGTTAAATAAACTTCCTGACAGAATCCATAAGAAAGGGGAAGAACAGATGCCTTGTTCTCAGGAAAATGTAGGCACAAGGATGGGACTGGTTGATGACATTCTACACAGAAATGCTTCATCTGTAGAGCTCTTAACTTTCACTATAGTCACTCATTCTGGAAAACCATATTTTTGTGTTTTTTATATTTTAATCTAAATTCTTTATTTTAACTATAATTTCTGTTCTACATCCTGCTTTCCACTCTTTCTTGCCTCTTTTATTTTCCAGTATGCCTTTTCTACATGAGTTCATGATCTGAAATATTTAAAAATTTTATGATATTAAAGACAAATATTGAAACTGAATTCCTACTGAGGACAATTTCAGTCATTATTTATCTTGGATAAAAGAAACATATTTCATGATATGTTTAGATTCTGGGCACTTTGATCTCATGAAAGTCACAACACCCTCCCTTTTAATATAAAACATTTAAAACTTGCAGATTTATTACTGATAACCGAGACTTCTTTACTTAAATATTCTTTATCTGGGACAAATAAAGACTCAAACCATAATAACAAAGGAATATTGAATTATCACCTCAGAGTCCGTTGACATTCAGGGATGTGGCCATCAGTTTTTCCAAGGAAGAATGGAAATGCCTGGACATGTCTCAGAGGGATTTGTACAGAGAGGTCATGTTGGAGAACTACAGCAACCTGGTTTCTGTAGGTGAGAATAAATGTTTTCCTAATTGCTGCTTAGACCTAGGAATATCTACTAACATATGAGTACTTGAGTTGTTTACTATTAATGAATCCTGGCTCCCAATTATTACTAGACACTGGTGAGTATATTATTTATTGAGAATTTTCTTATTCTAAACGATCTTTTAATCTAGCAAGTACTCCCTTCAATCCCAAATTAGTTTTTTTCAGCAGTCATTCAGTGGCAAATATGTGTAAATACAGTCTGGTTCCCACAGATTTATTTATGTAATGGGGTAATATAAGGAAAGTTGAATGCATACACAATTAAAATTATGGATTTCTTAATGTCAAATATGTACTAATAAGAATTCACTACTGAGTCTAACCTTATGTAACTTCATAGTCACTGAATACAACTTCTACTAGAATCCAACTCTGGTGCCCATCATGTAAATAAATTATCTTACATCTGTTCTAATTCACAGGCCTTTCTGTATCAAAACCAGAGCTAGTCACCTGCCTTGAACAGAATAAAGAACCCTGGATTATGAACACAGAGGAAGTAGAAGGCAGAGAACAAGGTAAGGTAGAAGGAATGACTGGTTATATGTAGAGTATAAAACAAGAAGCAAACCATAACTGCAGTGGGATTAGCAGAGCTCCTCAATAGATGCAATGCCTAATAATTTCATTTACAATAGTACACTAGGACACAGCACAGAAAATTTTACATATTTCCCTCATTTCATCAAAATAGTGATTAGATGAAATTTAGTATGCCAATAACAATTTGACAATATATGTGGGATTTTATTTTGTTTTCCAATAAATGTCTGAAATTTACTCCTGTATGTCAGTGATTTTATGGTTTTTCTGATTTTTTTTAACATTTTTACATTATATCTGGATTTTTTTCCTTTCTTTTACCTCCTTGCATACCATCCTCATACCACACCAATCCAATGACATAATTTCTGCAGCACATCTCTATCAAAGAAAGGAGAGAAAATTCATAAAAATCAAAGAATATTGGTGCTGACCAACTGTGTCTGAACAGAGGACATTGAATGTGATTGATATATACCCTGGTATTACTCAATTGAAAAACAGATTTTCTTACTTCTTGAAGCTAGAGGCTGCACATATGTTCTTGTCACAAAGTTGTGATTTGGGGTCCACTTTCCATTTTATGTGCTGATATTTTGCCTGTAGTATTGGGCTTGTGTAGGTTTTGGACTTGCTGTCACTGACTCGGTGATAGTATCGCCATTGTTCCTATAATGTTTGTGAACCTCTTCTTACCTAGAGTCATTTATCAATTTTTGGTCTTTATGTTCTCTCTTCAATCATTTATTCATAGGTGTCTGAACACTGTTGCAAGGGTTAAGATAAAGGAATCCTAGGTAGGACTTAATTCTTCAAAATCTCCATATTAAGCTTCTCTATTGAATGATGAGTAATATGTTAATCCATGGCTATAACAATATAGCATTAGTTTAATGCCATGTTCATAAAGCAGAATAATATTTTTTATCTAGGTCCCATGTCCAATTTGGTCTCAGTTTCTTGGCTGCAATAATAGTTTCAGCATCATTCTGTGGAAAAAAAACCCTCCATTTCCATTTTGCTGCAAGCTCCCAAATTATATAAAGTCATAATCGGATTTCATCTGATTATGACAAAACTAATACCTGGAAGAAGCCAAGGGCTTTCCAGAAGTCAAGCTGAGGCTCAGGAAACCTTGGAAATATTTGGCCTTTGATTATTAGCCATTTCCTGCTATGAATTTCTAATGTCCCATTGTACCTTTTCCATCATTTATTGGGCAACATTTCCCCTCTATGAATAGAATATTTAGATAACCTTCTGCACTGACAATGTGCACTACCAGAACCCCAGCTCAAGCCTCCCTGTAATTCTTGCCATTAGCAGCATCTGACCAGAACCATCCAAAAGGGGAAAAAGTATCTTATTAGATATAGCTCTGTACTCTTTCAGAACAGACTTAAGTATTCAAGGACAAATGAAACACCACCTGTCTTCTAAGTCAAGTGGATAGCTTTATTTCTTGTGCAATCTAGTGTGAGAACCCCTTTACTAACATTACAGACTTCTAACTTGTTACCTACTCACCTCTAGGAATGTGGACTGAGCACATAGATCCCCTTCTTGATATTCTAACTGATCACTTGCTCTCAATTGTACTCCTCCTTTACCACTCCTGTATTGGGTTGTAAAAGAATTTCTGGCAGTCACTGCCTGACGGAAAGCCTTACCTGCCTTGATGACCCCATAGAAATTCAAGCTTGCTGGCCTTACTTGGCCAGATGATTGCTATGACTTGGGTTTATATATGAGCATCTTAGAGACTGATGGGAAACTGATTAATAAGGAGAATGAAGAGAGGATATTGAGGATTTTGACTGGAGAGGATTTTCACTAGAGAAGTTGAGTATAAGATGGAAGATGAGGAAGAGGCAGATAGTAAAGTACTAGATGGTTAAGAATGAGGTGAGAAGGACCTAGATAAGGCAGAATTAAGATGAGAGAATTAATATAAATCTTAGAGCAGACAGCAGATAAAGGTAGACACAAATCATGCAAGAAAGGAAATATGCTTGAGTACAAAACTGTAGTTGTATAGATAGGAATTTATCCAGGAGGAATAAAGCAGATGGACAAAGAGCTTGGTGTACTTAGATTCTTTTCCTGAAAATAATTCTCACCATTTGTAGTTTCTCTTCTGGACCTTTGAGAAATATATTATTAAGGCTGTTCCTATAATAATATATAAGACCATCGGCCTCAACCTAGCATCTTAAACTCTATAGAATACATAGAGAGCAAAATCTTAAAAGTGAAAATCCACAAATTTGAGAAAAGGTACAGTATTTGTCTTTCTGATTTGAGTCAATTAGAATAATTTTTTCAGTTCCATTCATTTACCTACAATATGTGTAATATCAAAAATAAATGGATGGATTTCTTGGCATATAACCTAACAAAAATAAATCAAATGACATGAACAATTTATCATGTCACCTGTTCTGAAATTGAATGGAAGGAACAGAAAAAAAAAAACAACTCAATTTAAGAAAGCCAGATGGATTCAGAACAGAATCCCACCAGATAAGTAAAGAAAGACTAACACAAATATATTTCCAATTTTATGACAAAATGGAAATTTTCAATTTCAAGAACACCTCAAAATAATTATCTATTAGGATCAAGGTTGCTTCCTCCAAGGGATGCTAATGGGAATCAACATAAGTATATAATGTACATTTCATACATTAGAGTAGACTATAAGAAAGAGACCTAATGATTTCATCATTAATGCAGAAAATTGCTTTTGACAAAATACAATATCCCTTCATTACAAAAATTCAACATGAGTGCCTTATCTACATTTAATAGATTAAGTTTATTGTAAGTATTTACCAACACAATCATTTTCAATGGAGAAAACTGAAATCAGTTCTTCTATAATTGGAAAATAAAGGATACCCACTCTCTGTATAATTGTTCCATGTTCTGCTTGAAGTTTAAATGTCAGTCTATGATAATAGGAAGTTAAAGGGGATACATATAGGAAAGAAAGAAGTCATAGTATCCTCATTACACTTAATATTTATTTTATACCAGAAACTTTAAATCACGATTCTTATGTTTTGTGCTAAGGTTGTTGCTAATCTCTGGTTTTTGTGTGGGACTGCCAACCTGGAAGTCATTACTTCCTTTATGTCTTACATATTTATGTGGAATAGAATTCCAGAAAAATATAAAATAATGTTTTCTTGAGTAATTAACAGACAAACTTGTTGTTATTATTAGTCTCTCAATCTTCCTTCACAATTTCCACCAACTTTTCTTCCATTATAACTGAAGAACCATCCTGAATTATGCTTTCCCAATGAATAGTGTCCCTATATCTCAAACCCCTAATCAAAGAGCTAAGGACACCTAGTGAATGCTGTGACAAGTAAAATGACCATCTGTCATGTGTTATCCCCATTGCTGCTTGTCTAACGCAAAATGGTTACACCTGAAATGATATAATCATTAACAATGAAGCTGGACTAAAATTTTGAAATTGTATATAATTTGTATATATATACATATATATATATATATATATATATATATATATATATATTTGAAAAGGTATATACATAAATATATAACAGTAACAATTATCAACTGGGATTTCTATTATTTATTTGGAGATGTGAGAAGAGTTAGGGGAAAAGTGACTGTGATAAGCTTAAATTAAAATGGTATAGTAATATTTAAATTTAATTTACATTTACAAAAGTTGTATATTTCACATATATAATCTGAGTTCTGATATTTTACCTTGAAATAGAGTACTACATTGCCGTCTACTTTGTAAATATAAATTTTATTATGTAGGTCTTTTATCAATTTCTTGTTGTTTCGTAACAGTTTTTTTTTTTTATGTAACTGCCAAGGGTATCCTGGAACTTGCCCCGTAGTTTATGCTGGCCTCAAACTCAAAGAGATTTACCTGCCTCTGCCTCCTGAGTGCTGGGATTAAAAGTATGTGCAACTTTTGCCCAGCAAACTTTTTGTGTGCTTTTGATTAAAAACATATTAGAGATCTAAGAGTCTTTGAAAAAAAAAAACATAGGTTATTATGCACTCTGGCCATTATTCATATTCTGCATTTAAGTCAGTGAGGTGCACTTTAAGAAAAAGCCAGACTCTGATTCCCATTGATGGGCCATCTGGGATGGCTCTATCAGTTAGTTATGCTATGACAGGGGATACTGAGGCCAAGATTTGCTTTGCTGACAATTAGTGTTACAGTGGAAAAACATATCCATCTTCATGTCACATAAGGCTACATTTGCTCTACTGGCCCTCTTTCTTTACTAGACACATAATTTATTTTTCTCACTTATCTCCTTTTTTGAGACAGGGTCTGTAACCATATAGCCCTGATTGTCCTGAAACTGAATATGTAGATCTGGCTAGCCTCATAACCATAGAGATCCACCAGCCACTGGCTTCCAAATGCTGAGATGAAAGGCCAGTCTTTTATAAATTTAAGATACACTTAGGCATCTGAAGAAATAAAGTCCTAAAGAATTATTGGTGTGATTGTGTAGATTTTGAATCATTCTCTCCTAAGGTCCATAAAGTTCTGTGGACCTGACAGACATATATGTTTTTCATAATCCTTTTATTGTTTTCTCCTTGAATAACTACATACTAATATACATTAATGAACATTACTCATAAAATTCTATTTATTATATTTTTTCATTTCTATCATTTTATCATTTATGTGTTTGGAAAAGTCTTTTTGTTTTGATCTAAATTGATAATAAAATTTCCAAGTGAACAGAATATTTTTAATAATGGCTAATAGTTTCATTTCATATTCTAAGAATTATGTTTACAGTTGCTGGTTACATGATGTGCTTAAAGAACATCTTTTCAAATTTTACATATTATAAAATACAAGTTCATGAAATGACCTTGTCCATGTTCAACATTTTTGGATTTTGATCCCTTATGGAAGAAGTGCTGAAGATTTGTCCTTCTTCCCTTTGCTATTTCACTCATATTGGTGTCACTTTATGTAAAAGTTTCTATGTTACTTTTGTCCAGTTCTATACAGTTAGACAATAATTGCCCTTCATTTCTTCCAGCTCTGTTTTGTTATCCCATTCATGAGTTGTTCCAAAAAGAGCATACACAGGATCCTTGCAAAACAAAAATATCAGAACAGTTTGGATGTAATGTCCTTGGTGAATTACACATAAGGAAGTTCTGGGCATGTAGATCAGACAATGAAGAACCTGAATCACGTGATGATAGAAATGATCTTTATGCAAGACCCATCACTGGCATTCCTGATATAATAGATGAAGAAGTTCCAGCTTCTCCTCAAAAAGCTCACTCTACATCATTTTCATTCAGATGCTGCAATTTCCGTTCAAATACTCAAAATGACTCAAGCCACACTGAAGGGAAACAACCAAAATCCAAAGCATTTAGACAATATTTCACCCATCCTTCAAATTTTGAATGGAATCCAAGATTCAGTATTGGACAAAAATATAAGAAATTTGGGCAGAGTTGCAAGAGATATTCAGACCTCTTTAAAATTAATGTGGTTCATACTGAAGAAAAAATATGCAAATGTAAAATATGTGGAAAGTTTTTTTCTAAGTTATCAGTACTTAAGGAGCATTACAAAATCCATATGATAAAAGAATCACACAACTGTCCAGAGCATGACATGTTCCTTTCAAATAGATCTCATTGTAAATTTCACAGTGAAAAGAATGCTTTCAAATGTGTAGAGTATGGCAAGTCCTATGGCCATGGCTTTTCTGTTCATCTTCCTCAGAGAACTGATGCTGGAGAAGAACCTTTCAAGTGTGAAACTTGTGGCAATTCTTTCACTCAGAGTTCAACACTTCATTTTCATCAGAGGATACATACTAGAGAGAAACCTCATACATTTAAAGAATGTGGCAAGTCATTTAACAAGGCCTCAAATTTTAAAGTTCATCAGAGGATCCATACTGGAGATAAACTTTACAAATGTAAAATATGTGACAAGTTCTTTACTCAGAGATCAACTCTTCATGTTCATAAAAGAATACACACTGGATTGAAGCCTTACAAATGTATAGAATGTGGCAAGTCCTTTACCAGGGGCTCAACACTTAAAGTGCATCAAAGATTACATACTGGGGTGAAACCTAACAAATGTAATGTATGTGGAAAGTCCTTTAATGATAGCTCAAAACATAAAGTTCATGAAAGATTACACACTGGAGAAAAACCTTACAAATGTAATATATGTGGAAAGTCATTCATTGTAGGATCTAAACTTAAAGTTCATCAAAGAACACACACTGGAGAGAAACCTTATAAATGTTCAGATTGTGGCAAGTCCTTTACTCACAGCTCAAACTTTCATGTTCATCAAAGAACACACACTGGAGAAAAACCTTATAAATGTTCAGATTGTGGCAAGTCCTTTACTCAGAGCTCAAACCTTCATGTTCATCAAAGAACACACACTGGAGAGAAACCTTATGCATGTTCAGATTGTGGCAAGTCCTTTACTCAGAGCTCAGTCCTTCATGTTCATCAAAGAACACACACTGGAGAGAAACCTTATAAATGTAATGTATGTGGAAAGTCCTTCATTGTACGCTCAAAACTTAAAGTTCATCAAAGAATACACACTGGAGAAAAACCTTACAAATGTTCAGATTGTGGCAAGTCCTTTATTCAGAGCTCAGTCCTTCATGTTCATCAAAGAACACACACTGGAGAAAAACCTTATAAATGTAATGTATGTGGAAAGTCCTTCATTGTACGCTCAAAACTTAAAGTTCATCAAAGAACACACCCTGGAGAAAAACCTTACAAAGGTTCAGATTGTGGCAAGTCCTTTACTCAGAGCTCAAACCTTCATGTTCATCAAAGAACACACACTGGAGAGAAACCTTATGCATGTTCAGATTGTGGCAAGTCCTTTACTCAGAGCTCAGTCCTTCATGTTCATCAAAGAACACACACTGGAGAGAAACCTTATAAATGTAATGTATGTGGAAAGTCCTTCATTGTACGCTCAAAACTTAAAGTTCATCAAAGAATACACACTGGAGAAAAACCTTACAAATGTTCAGATTGTGGCAAGTCCTTTATTCAGAGCTCAGTCCTTCATGTTCATCAAAGAACACACACTGGAGAAAAACCTTATAAATGTAATGTATGTGGAAAGTCCTTCATTGTACGCTCAAAACTTAAAGTTCATCAAAGAACACACACTGGAGAAAAACCTTACAAAGGTTCAGATTGTGGCAAGTCCTTTACTCAGAGCTCAAACCTTCATGTTCATCAAAGAACACACACTGGAGAGAAACCTTATAAATGTTCAGATTGTGGCAAGTCCTTTCCTCACAGCTCAAACTTTCATGTTCATCAAAGAACACACACTGGAGAGAAACCTTATAAATGTTCAGATTGTGGCAAGTCCTTTACTCAGAGCTCAAACCTTCATGTTCATCAAAGAACACACACTGGAGAGAAACCTTATACATGTTCAGATTGTGGCAAGTCCTTTACTCAGAGCTCTGTCCTTCATGTTCATCAAAGAACACACACTGGAGAAAAACCTTATAAATGTAATGTATGTGGAAAGTCCTTCATTGTACGCTCAAAACTTAAAGTTCATCAAAGAATACACACTGGAGAAAAACCTTACAAATGTTCAGATTGTGGCAAGTCCTTTATTCAGAGCTCAAACTTTCATGTTCATCAAAGAACACACACTGGAGTGAAACCTTACACATGTTCACATTGTGTCAAGACCTTTACTCGGAGCTCAAACCTTCATTTTCATCAAAGAACACACACCGGAGAAAAACCTTACAAATGTAATATATGTGGAAAGTCCTTCATTGTACACTCAAAACTTAAAGTTCATCTAATAATACACACTGGAGAAAAACCTTACAAATGATCAGATTGTGGCAAGTCCTTTATAAAGACCTCAAAACTTCATGTTCATCAATGAACACACACTGGAGAGAAACTTTACAAATGTCCTCTTTTGATCTTATGAAGATGATAATAGTTAAGGGAAAAAAATTCTCTACCATAATTTGCTCTTTTCAGATGTTTAGGCCTGTACAATTTAAGGCTAAAGAGACAGAAAATACAGAGTTGAGTCAAGAATGAGTATGTACATAGCTTTAGATAGTAACCCTGCTTTTCTATTATCACCATGCATTAAATGTATTTGAATGTAGGTATTACTGACACAAAGCTTGTAAGGTGTTGTAGTTTCACCTCAGGGAACACAGACACCTGCCCCCAGCTTTCCTTTGGGTCCCAGTGACATATCTGTCTGTATTTTCTTCATTCTCACACCAATCTACTGAGATCTCTAACTAGAGACATACTGGATAGGAAAGCAATAGATTATAGTCTATTCAAACAAGGAAGGAATTATTTGGTTACTTGTAATGAATTGTATTCATAACTTCTCATCAAGAAATAAATTACCTAAAAATGAGCCTGAGATTAGAATTTCTGCAATAAAATTTTATAGACAGAAATGAACAAACATCAGCAAATTCTTTCTGGTCTTATAATCCATGAAAGTAAATATGAAACTAGTCCCTATATAAGCAAATAATCACTAGTTTTTAAAACTGGAAGGATGACTCACTTAATCCAGAAACTGTTGTTTCCTTAATGAGATAGGCATTGTGGGTAATGAAGTTCTTTTATGAAAATAAAGAACTATGGGAAATATAGTTCGGATGTAAAGAAATGCAGTTTGGTAAATGTATCTCTGTGACATAGAGAGAAGCACTGTGGGTACTATAGTGCTGATGAAGTAGAGAAAAGAAATGTGGGAAATGTAGTTCTGATGACACGGAAAGACACTGTGGGAAATGGCATCTGATGAAAGAGAGCAATGCACTGTGGTTAATGTAGTTCTTACATCAAGACAAAAGCACTGTGGGAAACGGCAGATGAAAGATTGAAAGGCACTGTGGGAAATGTAGTGCTGATGAAATACACATAATAACTGTTGGAAATGTAGTTCAGATGACACTGAGAATGGCACTGAGAGTAATATCGATCTTATGAAACAAAGAAAGGCACTCTGGGAAATGTATTTCTTTGACATAAAGAAAGGCAATGTGTGAAATATAATTCTTATGTCACTTAAAAATTGTGGGAAATAAAGTTCTGATGTCATAGAAAAAAGAAGTTTGGGAAATGTAGTTTGGATGTTATAGAGAAAGGAACTGTGGGTAATGTAGTGCTGATGATGTAGAGAAAGGATCTGTGATAAATGTAGTTCTGATGATGTAGATAAAGGAATTCTGGGAAATGTAGTTCTGATGGGGAAGAGAAAGGCATTGTGGGAATTGTAGTTCTGAAGATATAGTGAAAGGCACTGTGAGTAATATAGTTCGGATAACACTGTGAAAGGCAATGAGGGAAATGTAGTTCTGATCATGTAGAAAAAGGCACTGTGGGTAATTTAGTTCTGATGACATAGAGAAAGGAGCAAGTGGAAATGTAGTCCTGATACCGTAGAGGAATGAATTGTGGGAAATGTAATTCTGTGACATCAAAAAAGGCACTGTGGGAAATTTAGTTCTGATTAAACAGAGAAAGGCACTGTGGGAAATGTACTTCTGATGACACAGAGAAAGGCACTGTGGCTAATGTTGTGTTGATGATGTAAATAAAGGAACTTTGGGAAAAGTAGTTCTGATGATCTAGATAAAGGCAAGTTGGGCAATGTTGTTATGATGTCATAGAGACAGGCACCATGGGAAATGGAGTTCTGATGACATAGAGAAAGTTGCTGTGGGAAATGTAGTTTTGATGAAATAGAGAATGGCACTGTGGGAAATGTAGTGATGTGACTTAGTGAAAGGCACTGTGGGAAATGCAGTTCTAATGAAATAGAGAAATTTAGTATGGGAAATGTAGTTCTTTGACATAAAGAAGGGCACTCTAGGAATTGTAGTTCTGAGAATGAATAGAAAGCCATTGCTGGAAATGTATTTCTGATGATATAGGTAAAGACAAGATGGGCAATGTAGTTCTGATGTCATAGAGATAGGCACTGGAGGAAATGCAGTTCTGATGTCATACAGAAAGGCACTGTGGGTAAAGTAGTTCTGAAGATGTAGAGAAAGGCACTGTGGGAAATGAAGTTCTGGTCACACAGTGAAAGACACTGTGAAAAATGATGACCATGATAATATAGAAAACAATCTGTAAATTGTGGTTCTGATGATCAAGAGAAAGGCAATGTGGGGAATGTAGTTCTGAAGACATATAGAAAACAACTGTGGGAAATGTTGATCTGGTAAAATAGAGAAATTTTACTGTGAGAAATGTAGTTCTGTGACTTAGAGAAAGGCCCTATGGGAAATGTAGCTCTCATGTAAGAGAAAGGAAGTATAAGAAATGTAGATCTGATGACACAGAAAAAGGAACTATGCAAAAGGTAGATCATAGTAACTGTGGAAAATGTAGTTCAGATGACACTGAGAAAGGAATTTTGGGTAATGTAGTTGTGATATCATAGAGAACAGAACTGTGGGAAATGAATTTGTGATAACATACACATAGGAACTGTAGGAAATGTAGTTTGGATGGCACAGGGAAAGTCACTGTGGATAATGTCATGCTGATGACATGGAGAAAGGAATTGTGGGAAATGTAGTTCTCATGTCAGAGAAAGGAAATTTGGGAAATGTAGATGTGATGACACAGAGGAAGGAACTATTGGAAATGAGGACCTCATGTGGTAGAGAAAGGAACTGTGGGAAATGTAGATCTGATGATCCAAAAAAGGCACTGTGGGAAATGTAGATCTGATGACACTGAGAAAGATACTGTTGAAAAATAAGCTCTGATTATATATAGAAAGCCCCTGTAAGGTGTGGTTTTGATGGAGCCAGAGAAGGGCATTGTGGGAAATGTAGTTCTGGTGACACCGAGAATTACATTGTCAGTGATGTACTTCTGATGACATAGAGAAAGGAACTGTAGGAAATGTAGTTCTGTTGACATACACATCTCACTGACTGGTGAAAACTGCTCTGTCATAGAGAGCTTTCTTAACATCTTTATTACATTGAGTTATCAGGCACAGCAACTAAGAACGGGAAAAATTAATCATAGCCCACAATTCCACGTACTAGTTCCATTTTGGGAAATCAAGGTAGGAACACCAGCTAATCATATCACATCCACAGCCAAAAGCAGAGTTAAACAAATGTACCCATGCTGCCCATTTCTTTATGCTTATGCTCTAGGTTCTCCATACTTACATAGTATAGGTTGCAGACAATGAAATGATTCTTCTCATTTTCAGGAGTCTTATCACAATTAACAATTAATAAAATCCCACAAAGACATGTTCAAAGTAAATCTTCTCTATATAATTCCTCATTGACAGTCCATATTCCAGTTGAATAGTTTCATTCAGTCTGATAATAAAAACTAAGAATCTCACTGCCTCAGAATTACTGCCAGGATTTCAGATTTCTGCCTGCATTCAGAGCTGTGGTCCTCAAGCTGTGGGTCACCACATCATTGGAGGTCACATATCAGATATCCTGCACATCAAATATTTGAATTATGACTCATAACATTAGCAAAATTGTTTCTTAACTTAAACTTTAGGTTTCATCACAGCATGAGGAACTATTGTTAGTGCTATTTAAAGAGTCAGAGAATTGGAAAAATTAAGCACCATTGATCTAGAGTGTCCAGTGGAACCCTACTGTCTATGTTCCTACATTTGTAGGGGCTTGCAAAGGATTTTCTTGAATGTCCTTTGCTCTATAGGAAACTCATGTTCTGTGTGGTAGACTCCAGATGTCTGGCCACCTTTACTACCCAGTAACAGCAGAACACTTTGAGCTACTCAACAGAGAGTAAAGCAACCATGACACACATGGTGATGACACAGATATTAGTCCCACTGAGCTCCATGACTGTATACCACTCCTATGAGTACTTGTTGCTAGGCTGTGTCATCCTCTTCCTCTAGCATAACTCTGCCTCGCAGTTCCTTGCAGACTCATTAACAGGAAATTGTTTAACAAGTGTCCTCTGTTAGCATTAAGTCTTTAATGTCTTGTGGCTAAGGAGACAAGGAGATGCAGGTACATACTATGAACTAGGGATACATAAATTTCTGATATGATTACTTTGAGTACATAAAATTTCAGTAGGAGTTAAACATTCAGTTCCAAACATGGAAAGAACTAAAGGATGTCCTATCAATTGGATAGAGATCTCTGGCTTTGGATGAAGAGTGTGCTGAAGGGCTTCCCTTGTATTTCAGCAGTGGCTCCTGCAAAGGTCAGCTTGACTTCTAGTGTATTATGAGGAAAGATCATTATCAGGGAAGCAAGGTCAGTTCCCCATGACATCTGCAGCTCTTTGCTGGACATTCTATTGTATCCTGGAGATCCCTGGCCACCTCTGTGATGTCACTTTTGCTGTGGCAACACCAACTGCCCATGGGAAGTTTATTCAATATCTTCACCAATTACTGATGAACATGATGGGATGCTGAAGAGTCTAATTCAGAAAATGAATGGAGGGGGTAGAGGGACAAAAGAGTGGCAGAAGAAATCTGACATCAAGAAAGAAAAGAATGAGATAATTGCTTTGAGTTCTTTCCCGGAAAAGGGAAGCTTCCTGGAGAAAGTGGTCTTGAACTGAATCTTCCAATAATGGGGCACAGAAAGTTGCAGTCTTTAGGAACCAACACAGCTCCCCACTTGTCATGGCTCTTGAAATTCAAGGTTTCTAAATTAATTGTTCTGGCTCAGAGGTCAGGAACTGGTAAGGCCAAAGCTTTATACTGGGAACTCTTTGCTTTTGTTCCATTTGGGGGACAGTCATTGATGAGTGAACATGAGACCAACATTAAAGAGGGAGGTGTGCCAATTTCAAGGCAGGGCATCACTGTACTTCAACCACACTGGCTAACTTTCGGTACTTCCCAGATGCTCTGTGTGTCCCAGGCTGTCAGTGATGTGACTTGTTGAGTCTGGTGATGGTGTTCTGCCCTTACATGTCTTCTCCATCAATAGTTATATGGTTAGAGTGACCTGTCAAAGTATTTGGGGAACCTCTAAATGACAGGGGTGATTGTGAACTATGGCAATTTTCTCCTGACTCATAAACCCACAGGCTTGTGGACTTGATATCCAAGCTTAATTTTGAGACTGCAGCTGTGAATAAGCCCGAAGAGGCTATCTCCTTCATAACCTGGAGCATTGCTATGAAGGCAGAGAGAATGAGATAGCTGAGATAACCACTTCCTTCAAATAGAGAAGACAGCTGAGTTTCCCAGAGGGGGCATCTGAAGCATGGGACAAAATAATTTGGGCTGTCACTGAGTCATTGGTAAATAAGCTTTCTCAAACACTTGTTTAGGACTTAGGGTGGTCTGTCCATCCTCTTTGCCTTGTCATACTGCAAGATAATTTGTGTTCATCTACCCACAAGGAGCACCAGGAAGCCACCATCCCACCAAACCTTCCTCACCAAGATGCAGGTGAAGCACAAGGTTCAGAGACTGACCAGTAAGCTACAGCAAATGACAATTGAAATAAATTAGCAGTGAGATCACTTGATCTTTATCACAGAAGAGAACACGAAGAATAGGTATTCATTCTTTCAAATCCTGTAGTTTCAATCTCAGGTTCACTCTATCACCATTAATTCATTTTATATAAGGTCTGTGTTTCTGGTAGGCTGAATCTACAGGGTATGCCTTTGCCCAAAATCATGTCTCTGAATTCTTTCCAAAGGCATATCCTGAAATGTGGGCAGGAATGACATGAGTATAAAGACCATTCTGATCCCATTAAAAACAAACAAAAACAGAGCCTATGGCATGGATAAACAAAGTGTGGCACATATACACTATGGAGTATTACTCAGAAGAGAAAAACAATGGCATCATGTGGTTTGCTTACAAATGGATGGAATTAGAAAAAACATCCTGAGTGAATTAACCCAGACTCAGAAAGACAAACATGTTTTTCTAATTTCTTGTCTTCTATATGTATATATTGAGTATTGGACCTTTATCAGGTGAGAATTTTTGTTTTATTTTTCTGAATTACTGTGTTCAATTAGTATATTTTGGATATTAGAACACTATTAGAGGAGAATTTTGGTGTTATTTAATTTATTGCGTTCAATAACTATATGTCTGATATTAGACCTTTATCAGATGAGAATTTTGTTTTATTTAACTAATTATATCTACTATGTATATTTTGGATATGAGACCATTATCAGATGTGAATTTTTGTTCTATTTATCTGATTTCTTGTGTTTAATAAGTGTCCTTTGGATATTGGACCTTTACTGGAGAGAAATTTTGTTTTTTCTAATTTAATTGTTCCATTTGTATATTTTAGATGTAGAATTTTAACACATGAAAATTTTTGTTTTCTTTATGTAATTATGTTCAATATTTAAATTTTGGGGTATTATACCTTTATGTGATGAGAATTTTTATTTTATATATCTGATTTATTCCTTTCAATATGTATTGTTTGTGTACTAGACCTACAACTTAGAATTTTGTTTTTTCTAATATTTCGATGTCAGTATATATATATATACTTGGGATATTAGAACTTTATCAGTTGACAATTTTTGTTTTATTTACCTGATATCTTGTTTTTAATATGTATATTTTGTATATTAGACTTTTATCAGATGAGAATCTCTGTTTTATATATCTTATTTCTTGGGTTAAACATGTATATTTTGTATAATGCACCTTTAACATTTGAGAATTTTTGTTTTATTTATCTGATTTCTTTTGTTTAATATGTATATTTTGGACATCACTGAGTTATCATTTGAAATTTTTGTTTCATTAAATTCTTGTGTTCAGTATGGATATTTTTAAAGTTAGACATTATCAATTGAGAATTTTTGTTTTATTTATCTGATTTCTAGGGATCTATGTAAATGTTGTATATCAGACCTTTATCAGAGGAGAATTTTTTTGTCCTATTTCTTATGTTTAATATGTACATTTGGTAATTAAACTTTTACATGTGAGAATTTTTGTTTTCTTTCTCTGATTTCTATTGTTTTAATAGATGTAATTTGTATATGAGAAATTTACATGTGAAATATTTATTATTATTTCTTGTGTTTAGTAAAACTATGTTGGATATTAGACCTTTATCAGGTGACAATTTTTGTTTTATATA
This sequence comes from Onychomys leucogaster, assembly GCA_949786385.1. Classification (NCBI taxonomy): domain Eukaryota; kingdom Metazoa; phylum Chordata; class Mammalia; order Rodentia; family Cricetidae; genus Onychomys; species Onychomys leucogaster. The sequence goes on from CATKUP010000823.1 coordinate 20,242, forward strand.
TGATATCTTGTATTCAATATATACTTTGGATATTAGAAATTCAATTTGTCTGATTTCTTGTTTTCAATAGGTATATTTGGGATATTAATCCTTTATCACGTGAACCTTTGTTTTATTTAATTTCTTGTGTTCAGTATTTACATTTTAGATATTAGGTGTTTATGCGATGAGATCTATTGTTTTATTTATGTGAATTCTAGTGTTCAGTATATATATATATATATATATATATATATATATATATATGTGTGTGTATATATTGATATTGATATTAGACCTTTATCAGATGAGAAATTTTGTTTTATTTGTCTAATTTCTTGTGTTCAGTTTGTATATTTGAGATATTAGAATTTTAACATATGAGAATAGGAATATTTGTGATTTTAGACCTTTATGAGAACAGAATTTTCTTTTATTTATATGATTTCATGTATTGAATATGTATATTTTGGATTGTTGTCTTTGGTTAGGTGAGAATTTCTGTTTTTTTTTTATTTCGTGTTCACTATGTATGTTTTCAATTAGACATTTATCAGAGGAGAATTTTGTTTTATTTTTCTAATAATGTCAATATGTATATTTTTAATATACTTTTGTGATTTATGTAGGTGATTTTTTTGTGTTCAATATGTATATTTAGTATATTAGACTTTTAACCGATAGAATTTTTGTTTATTATTCTGATTTCTTCTGTTCAACATGGATATCTGATTTCTTGTTTTCAATAGGCATATTTTTTTATAATAGAAATTAATCAGAACAGAATTTTTGTTTCATTTTTTTTCTTTTGTTCAATAAGTACATTTTTCCACATAAGACATTTATTACATGAGAATTTTGTTTTGTTTTCTGATTTCTTTTTTCCATATGTATATTTTAATGTTAGACATTTATTAGGTGAGAATTTTTTGTTTTATTGATGTGATTTCTTGTGTCCTTATGTATATTTTGCATACTAGAGCAATATAAGATGAAAATTTTCATTTGTTTATATGATCTCTTATGTTCAAGATGTATATTTGATATATTAGACCTTTATCAGATGAGAATTTTTGCTTTATTTATCTAATTTCATATGCATATTTTTAATATTAGAACTTTATCAGATGAGAATTGGTCTTTTCTTTAATAGCTTGATTACAGTATGTTTATTTTGGATGTTTGAGTTTTCTCCCTTTAATTTCAAGTTGTCTGTTGACTTGCTGTAAATTGCCTTTATTATGTTTAATATGTTCCTTGTATTCCTTCTTTCTCCAAGACCTTGAGGGTATCATGGAGGGGTGTTGGATATTGTCAAAGGCTTTTTCAGAATCTAATGGGAATATCATGTATTTCTTTTCTTTCAGTTTGTTTATATGATGGATTACACACACTGATTTTTGTATGGTGAACTATGACTGCATTTCTTGGATGAAGTCTACTTGATCATGGTCGATGATATTTTGATGTGTTCTTGAGTTTTGTTTGCCAGTATTTCATTGAGTATATATTCATCTATATTCATGAGGGTTGTTTGTTATATAATTATGTTTCTTTGTTGTATCTTTGTTTGATTTGGGTAACTAAAGCCTCATAAAAAAAATTTGGCAATATTGCTTCTGTTTCTAGTGTGTGGAACAATTTGAGGTGTATCAGTATATGCTATTCTTTGAAAATCTGGTTGAATTCTGTGCAGAAACCATCTGGCCCTGTGCTTTTAGTGGTTGAAAAACTTTAAATGACTGCTTCTATTTCCTTAGGGGTTATAGGTCTATTTAAATTTTTTATCTGGTCATGATTTAGTTTGTGGTTTTGGTAACTATTCAGAAAATTCTCCATTTCTTTTATTTCATAATTTAATTTAATTTTACATGTCAGCCATGGATTCCCCTGTCCTCCCCCATCCCCACCCTGTTTTATCACCAGCCCACCCCTGATCCCCATCTCCTCCGTGGCAAAGACTCCCCTGGGGATTCAGCTCAACCTGGTAGATTCAGTCCAGGAAGATCCAGTCCCTTTCTCCAAGGCTGAGTGAAGTGTCTCTGAATAAGTACCAGGTTGCAAACAGCCAGCTCATGCACTAAGGACAGGTCCAGGCCCTACTGCCTGGATGCCTCCCTAACACTTCAAGCTACTCAACAGTCACTCTTACACAGAGGTCCTGATCCAGTTGGGGACTCCTCAACTATTGGTTCATAGTTCATGTATTTCTATTAGTTTGGCTATTTTTTCCTGTGTTTTTTCCAATCTTGTTCTCAACAATTCTTGCTCATATAATCCCTCCTATTTCTCTCCAATTGGACTCCTGGAGCTCCACCTGGGGCCTGCTCATGGATCTTTACACCCACCTCCCTCAGTCATTGGATGAGATTTCTAGCACAATAATTAGGGTGTTTGGCCATCCGTTCACCAGACTAGGTCAGTTTGGGCTTTGTCTTTACCATTGCCAGTAGTCTACAGTGGGGCTATCTTTGTGGATATCTGGGGAATTCTCTAGCAATTTCTTTCTTCCTATTCTCATGTGGTTTTCATTTATCATGGTCTCTTATTCCTTGTGCTCCCTCTCTGTTCTTGATCCAGCTGGGATCTCCTGCTCCCCTAAGCTCTCTTGAACCTTGCCCTTCATTAGCCCCACTCACATGCAGGTTTTTTTCATGTAGATCTATCCATTTCTCTATCATTGTGGTGATCCCTGTGTCTTTATTAGTGTCCTGTTATCTAGGTAGCCTCCCTGGAGTTCTGCAGCAGTCTAATCATCTTTGATTTACATCTAGTATCCTACTATGTGTGGTTATATTCCATGTTTATCTTTCTGAGCCTGGGTTATCTCACTCAGGATGATTTTTTTCTAGATCCATCCATTTGCATGCAAATCTCATGATGTCATTTTTTTCCTCTGCTGAGTAGTACTCATTGTGTATATGTACCACATTTTTTTTATCCATTCTTCTTAAGGAGATGCAAACTGAGAAGCAGCAACACAAATATTCCATCCTTAACTCCTGTCATGGGCTTTGCAGACATTGAAAAATGACTTCCTTCTGAAATGCTGTTGAGGTGGGGTGGTCGAGCAATTCTATAAATATAATATCCAGCTATACATTCATATCTGGATCCCAGTTAGATCAGACAATGTGATGAGAATATTGTTTTATATATATATATATATATATATATATATATATATATATATATATATTACTTTTATGTTCACAGATGTTTTGTGAGTATGGATATGTGTGTGCTTGTATGTGAAGGAGAGAGAGATGATTCATTTTTGTAATAATCATGTCCATGCCTAGGAAATCAGCTTCAATATCATTCTTAAGTACATGACATTTGGAGAGATGGCAGGTCTTTTTTTTAACACCTGTCATCCATATTTTATAAAAATTACGTTTTTCGGTCATTTCAATGAAACTCTCTGCACCTCATCCTTTCCTGGTTATAAAATGAAACAAATGTGCAAACATGCCTGGTATGATCCCATCAATACACACATGGCTCAGGGAGCATTGTGTAAGGAGGCCCCAGGATTAAGAAGACAAATCATTTTGTGTGAACTTAATGTAACAATACATATCTTTCAATAACAGTGTTGGACATTGACACTCTCATTTGCCTCATAAATAGAGAAAATAAAACATTTTTAATTTAGAAATGAGCAACTGTTTCCCTCATCTCTTTCATTGCTTTTTCATGGTTTTCATTCAGGGACTTACTGTTTTTTTCTGCTTTAATTGTCCTTTTCTGTAGTTTTTTATAGCGTTCTTCCCATTTTTTGTTTGTCTGTTCCTCCACTTTATTTTTGTTTTTTCTATATAAGGCTCTATCCTCTTCATGATGATACTTACTAGGTTGTTTTCTTCTTCTTCTTCCATTCCATGATGTCCAGGTCTAGCTGTTGGAGAAGGGCTAGGTTCTGGTGATGCTGTATTGCTCTTTATTTTGTTGTATGTACTTCTGCCTTGACATCTGCCAATGTCCTTGTGGATTCGTTCTTGGTCTTACCAGTGTACTTGGTCCAGACAGAGCTGATAGATTTAGGGAGCGTCTCTCTGGTCCAGATGCAAGCTCTGGGCTGGATCAGAGCTCTGGCCCAGATGAGAGTGCTGGCCAGATAGGACCAACTCTTCACAGTTCTTTGACTCTATAGTCATTGGTTCTATTTTCCCATTTCTTTGCTCTGGTGAGGAAACAATCCAGCAATTAATATTCCTGTATCTCTGGCCCCAAGCGTCATGTGGCTCCATATGTTTGATCATCAGAACTCAGGTGTTTGGAAAGATCAAATAGTAGAGAGCGTTGCCAGAGGAAATAAAAATGAGGTTTCACATGAAACGTGATACTAGTTCATTAAAAATGTAAAAAAAAATGCACAGAAATAATTTTGTGATTAAATTTTTCTGTTCAAAATACACAAGAGATGATTATTTATGATTCCTTGCCCATGCTCATAATGAAAAAGATTTGAAACATATACCTATATGGCAATTGATACTGCCACAAAGTACATCATCCTTAATTACATCTTTTAATAAACACATATTGAGTTTTGAAAATGAAAGTCATACAGTTTACAAAATGATGTCATGCACATCCTTGATTAATACAAGTATGAATTAATGATGTCATGTAAAATGTTAATTAATACAACTATGAATTATCCTGCAAATTCTCTGAGTTTCAGTGACTACATCATTCTTTAAATGCAAGAAGCAATAACTAAAGAACTGTTTCATCTGGAGACTTTCAAATAAAGCATTTATATTTAAATCAATTAATTCCTTCTTTCTATCTCATAAAGTCTATGATGAGTTAAGAAGATAGTTTTTTAATTCAGTAGGGCCAACCATCAAAACAGGACCTGTGGAAAAAGTTAGGAGTGGTATGTTTGAAACCAAATAACTTTGTCATCAACATCCATGTTTTTATTTAAGATATAATTAACACACTAATTCACATAGGCACTGTGTTCAAAACTTCATGCCTCTTTTTTCTATAACTATTTTGTGTATAAATTGACAATTTGGTTATTGCACTTTTTCTTTCTATAAATTTTCTGATGAGAACATACCACTACATTGAGGGTGTATGTGTGCAATCACAGAAAATATAGGATATGTTCACTTTATGTATAATATTCTTCCATCAACAGTAAAGAAAATCTCTAGAAATCCTTTTTATATGTATGCAAAATACATTATTTTTACATTATTTTTATATATTTACACCATATATCTTGATGATAGTTTACATGACCACCACTTTTCCCAGTTTTTCCCTAACTCCCCATCCCTACACACTTATTTTGTCTCTCACTGAAAGAGATAAATGAAACAAGACAAAATAAAATAGAAGATAAAGCAAAATTTATTTTATCAAAGTTGAACCTTTTAAGTAAACGGGAAAAATAATCTCCAAATCAACCTATTGTAGTTTCTCTTCAATGGAGTCAATCTTTTAATTTTATTTTTAATTTTTAATCAATACACATGTTCCTGAATTGAAAATTTTGCATCATCAATCCCCCAATGGTTGCCCATAACTCCCCTGGTGCTGACCTCCAAACACATCTTCCTCCTGTTGGAAGTCTTATTTTTTCACTGAGATAATGAATGCATTGGGACCTGCCTATGTGTGCATTGGAGGTGGTTAACATCCTGCAGTGTGTGGGGGTTGGGGATTTAGCTCAGTGGTAGAGTGCTTGCCTAGCAAGTGCAAGGCCCTGGGTTTGATCCTCAGCTCCACAAAAATAAATCCTGCAGTGTGAAAAACTTATATATTATATTTAATTAAATTTAATTATGTATATAAATTATATATTATAAATTTAAATCATTTAAAAGTAATTTATATTTGTATAATATTTAATCATATATAATTGTGTCTGCTAGATTCTTTGCTTTGAAAATCTTACTTAATGCATTTTATGCCCAGAGTTCAACATTGTTTCACAATTCAGAACTGTAGCATTTAGGAAAGATAAATGTTATTGGTTACAATATTATCTAAAATAATTATATCACATAAGAACACCTGAAAAAATTTTTTGACTTGCCTTGAAAGTGAAGGAATTGTATGTGACAAAATTATAAGTGTGTATTCTTGGCGAGCTTCTTCATACATATTAAAAAAATAAGATAAATAAAACAAAAATTATCACCTGATAAAGTTCTAATATCAATAATATACATATTGAACACAAGAAATAAGACAAATAAAACAAAACTTCACACCTGATAAAGGTCTGATATCCAAAATAATGCTACTGAACTCAAAAATCAAGTAAATGAACCAAAAATTCTCATCTGAAAAAGGTCTAATATCCAAACTATACTTATTGAACACAATAAATTGAAATACAAAATTCTTCTCTGATAAAGATCTAATATCCTAAATATATGTATTGAACACAAGAAATCAGATAAATAAAACAAATATTCTCATCTAATAAATGTCTATTATTCAAAATATACATATTAAACAAAGGATATCAGAAAAATAAAACAAAAATTCTCATTAAATAATCATCTATTATCCTATATAAATATTTCAAACACAAGACATTAAATAAAAAAATTCTCACATAATCAAGAACTAATATCCAATATATACATATTAAACACAAGAAATCAAATAAATAAAACAAAATATCTCTCCTCTTATAATATCCAAAATATTCATATAGAACACAAGAAACAAAGTAAACAATAAAAAAATTCCCATCTGATGAAGTTCTAATATTCATAATATACATATTGAACACAAGAAATCAGAAAAATAATACGAAATTTCTTATGTGATAAATGTCTAATATAAAAAATATACCTACTGACATAAGAAATCACATAAATAAAACAAAAAATCTCATATCATAAAGGACCAATATCCATATTATACATACTGAACACAAGAAATCAAATATATAACACAAAATTCTATCCTGACAAAGGTCAAATATCCAAAATACACATTTTGAACTTAATTAGCTAAATAAAACAAACATTTTAAGTGATAAAGTTCTCATATCAAAAATATACATATGGAACAAAAGAAACTAAATAAAACTAATATTTTAAATGGGAACATATTAGTATCTAAAATATACATTTTGAACACAAGACATCAGACGAATAAAACAAAAATTCCCATCTGGTAAAGATTTAATACCTGAAATATACATATTGAACATAATTAGATAAGTAAAAAAGTCTAAGCCAGGCTTTGGTGGCACATGCCTTTAATCCCAGCACTTGGAAGGCAGAGGCAGGCAGTCTCTATGAGATCAAAGCCAGCCTGGTCTACAGAGTGAATTCTAGGAAATGCACAAAGGTACACAGAGAAACCCTGTCTCGAAAAACCAAAAAAAAAAAAAAAATCTAATATCCAAAACATACATAGTGAACACAAGAGATCTGACAAATGAAACTCAAATTCTTATCTGATAAAAATCTAATATTGAAAACATACATATTGAACAAGAAAGTAAATGAAACAATTCTCAAGTGATAAAAGACTAGATCCTAAATATACATATTGAAAACTAGAAATCAGATAAATAATACAAAAATTCTTTTCTGATAAAGGACTAAAATCCCAACTATACATATTGTACCAAAGAAGCCATATAAATAAAAATATTCTCATCTGATAAATTTCTAATGTCCAAAATATACATATTGAACATAATTACATAAATAAAATTTCTCATGTGATAAATGTCTAATATCAAATATATACATATAGAACACAAATAATTAGGAAAATCAAAAATTCTTATGTGAAAAATGTCTAATATCAAAAACATCCTATTTCACAATGTGTTTCTCTGAAATGTTCAGACATTAGACCTTTATTTGTGAGAACATTTGTTTAGTTCATCTAATTTCTTGTTTTCAATATGAAGATTTTTGATATTAGACTTTATAGGTATGAATTGTTTTATTTTTAGTGTTCATTAAATATATTTTTAAACTTAGACCTTTACCAGACGACTAATTTTGTTTTATTTATATAATTACTTGTGTTCAATATGTACTTTTTGGATATTAAACCTTTATCAGATGAGAACTTTTATTTAATTTCCTTGTTCTTATGCATATTTTTATATTAGACCTTTATCATGTAAAAATTTTTGTTTTATTAAATATCTTGTGCTCAGTATGTATATTTTTGATACTAGACTTTTATCAGATGAGAATTTTTGTTTTATTTACCTACTCATTGGAGGACAGCGGCTGCGAGGGGGAGCTGAGTCCCACGCAGCTTGAGCTGCTCCACTTTTCCAGCTGGTTAGGGGGCTACTGAGTCCCAAACCCTCTAAGCCGCATCCCTGTTGTCTCCTGGTGGACAGACCCGCGCTTCTCATCCACGGAGCCTGGACCTTCATCAGGTGAGAATTTTTGTTTTATCGAATTTTATATGTTCAGATCGATATTTTGGATATTTAATGTTTATCACCAGAGATTTTTTTGTTTTTCTGATTACTTTTCTTCAGTGTGTATATTTTTGATTTTAGACCTTTTTCAGATGAAAATCTTTTTATCTGATTTCTTATTTTCAATATGTATATTTTTGCTATAAGACATATATCAGATGAAAATTGTATTATTAATCTGATTTCTAATGCTCAATATGTATATGTTCAATATAGAAATTCACCAGGGAGAATATTTGTTTATTTTATTTCTTGTATTCACTGTGTATATTTTTGGTATTAGACCTGTATCAGGTGAGAATTTTTGTTTTATTTATCTGATTTCTCGTGTTCAATATGTATATTTTTGATACTAGACCATTATCAGATGAGATTTTTTTTTATCTAATCTAATATGTTCAATGACAATATATTTGATATTTGACCTTTATCACATGAGAATTTTTGGTTTTTCTAATAACTTGTGTTCAGTATGTATATTTTCCATATTAGACCTTTATCAGATGCGATTTTTGTTTTATCTAATTTTGTATGTTCAATATGTTTATTTTGAATATAAATCATTATCAGGAGATAATCATTGTTTTATTTAATTCTTTGATTACAAGTGAAAGCTACAATTATATGTGGGCATAAAGATAACTATATAGAAGGTACCTAAGAATAAATAAGGGCATGGGTCTTAGAGGAAAACATACTACTATTATTTTCATAGGGAAATCTTTTGAGAAGGAATAGACAGAGGGTTTTACCACACATGCTGTATAAGGAGGGGTGTGTTGTGTTTGGTGTGTGTGTGTGTGTGATTATAGTAAACAGTTTCCCAGAACATTAAAAGGTTAGAGATATTTTTTTAATCTCTACTTGTATTCAGTATATATATTTTGGATGTTAGACCTTTATCAGTTGAGAATTTGGGTTTCATTTATCTGATGTCTTTTGCTCAATATGAACATTTTTGATATTAGACCTATATCAGAAAATAATTTTTGTGTTACTTGTCTTATCTATTGCTCAATATGTATATTTTGGATATAAAAATTTATTAGGGGAGAATTCTTTGTTTTATTTAATTGCTTGTGATCAATAATTATGTTCTTAATATTTCACTTTTATCACATGAGAATTTTCTTCTTTTTTTATGATTTCTTGTGTTCAATATGTATATTTTGGAAATAAGACTTTTCTCAGATAAGAATCAATCTTTTATTTAATTTCCTTTGTTCAATGAATATTTTTTTCTATTTGAATTATATCACATGAGAAATGTGTTTTATTTATCTGATTTCTTGTGCTCAATATGTATATTGTGGATATTAGGCTTTACCAGATGAGAATTTTGTTTTATTTATCTAATATTTGGGGATAATGTGTATATTTAGGATATTAGACATTTATCAGGTAAGAATTTTTGTTTTGTTTAATTTCTTGTGCTCATCATGTATATTTTTGGATTTGAACCTTTATCAGATGAAAATTTTCATGTTATTTATCTGATTCCTTGAGATTAATATGTTTATTTTGGATATCCAGTATCAGGTGAGAAAATTTGTTTATTCATTTTCTTGTGTTCAGTATATATTTTTTGATATTAGATTATAATAAGATGAGAATTTTTGTTTTATTTAAGTTCTTGTGTACAATATGTATTTTTTTATATTTCACCTTTATCACATAAGATATTTGTTTTCTGATTTCTTGTGTTCAGTATGTGTATTTTGGAGATTAGACCTTTATCTGAAGAGAATTATTGTTTAATTTACATAAGTATGTACAATATGTATATTTTGGACAGTAGACCTTTATTATATTGAACATAAGAAACTAGATAAATGAGACAAATTTTCTCATCTGATAAAGGTCTAATATCAAAAATATTCTTATTGAACACAAATTATTAGAAAAAAACAGAGTTCTGAAATGTAGACCTATTATTGAAAATATACATTATGAGCACAAAAAATAAGATACAGAAAACAAATATTTCCTTTGAAAAAGGACTAATATCCAATATAGACATAGTAAATATAATTAGATAAACAAAACAAAAATTTTCATCTGATAAAGTTGTAATATCTACAGTTACATATAGAAATCAAGAAATTAGAAAAGTAAAAAAAAAATTCAGTGATTTTACAGGAGTAATACTGAAAATATACATACTGTACATGAGAAATCAGATAAACAAAATAAATTAAAAAAATGCTAGCTGGATGGTGGTGGTGAATGTTTTTAATCCCAACACTCAGGAGGCATAGCCAAGGGGATCTTTGTCAGTTTGAGACCAGCCTGGTCAACAGAGCAAGATCCGGTACTGGCACAAAGCTACACAGAGAATCTCTGTCTCAAAAACAAAAAACAAAAAACAAAAAAAATATGCTGATCTGATATGGGTGTATTATCAAAAATATACTTATTGAACACAAGAAATTAAATGAAACAAATTCCCATCTGATAAAGTTCTAATTTCCAAAATTCACAAATTTAATGCAAGAAATCAGATAAATGAACAAAATTTCTGCTGTGATAAAGTTCTAATTTCAAAAACAAGACAAGACATAAGCTACATAAAACAAAATTCTCATCTGATATAGGTCTTTTATCCAAAATATGCATACTGAACCCAAGAAAGTAAATGAAACAAAAATTCTCAACTGATAAAAGACTATATTCTAAATATACATTTTGAAAACTACGAATCAGATAAATAATACAAAAATTCTTATCTGATAAAGGATTGAAATCCCAACTATACACATTGTACCAAAGAAACAATATAAATAACAAAATTCTCATCTAATAAAAGTCTAATATCCAAAATATACATACTGATCATAATTACATAAATACAACAAAAATTTTCATGTGATAAATGTCTAATATCAAATATATACATATGGAAACCGAGAAATTAAGAAGAACAAAAATTATCTGATAAATGTCTAATATCAAAAACATCCTACTTCCCAAATGAATCTCTCTGAAATGTTTGAATATTAGACATTTATTTGTGAGAATATTTGTTTAATTCATCTAATTTCTTGTTTTCAATAGGAAGATTTTTGATATTAGACTTTAACATGTTTTAATTTTTCTTTCATTTATTTTTGAGTGTTCTTTAAATATATATATATATATATATATATATATATATATATATATATAATCTGTATTTAATTAAAACATATTACATCATTTGCCCCCTCCTTCTACACACTCCTTCAATGCCCATTCCCATCAACTCCAGCCTGCTGTCAAATTCACAGCCTTCTCTTATTTAATCTTTGTTGTTACATATACAAATAAACGAATCAACATATGAATATAATGATTCTGTTCAGTGGTACATGCATGTATGTTTCCAGAGTTGGACACTTGGTGTTAGATAACCAATCAGGTGGTACATCCTTGGTTGTTAATTGCTTGTAGCTCTTCATCTATTGGTGGGCCCTTGAGATTCACCCCAACTAAATTGAACTGTTAAGTGGTTGATATTGTTGAGGTTTGTTTAAGCAGTCATTTTGTTCAGAATTCATAGATATAGCTTCCCTGTCAGAGTTAGAAAGCACAGTCTCACAGCAGACTTCCTGATGCTCTGGCTCTTAAAATCTACGTACACCTTCACCTGTAATGTTCCCTGAGCCTTATGTTATTAGTTGTTGCTGAACACTCCAAAGTCAATTGTTCTCTCCATGTTGACCATGTGTGAATTTCTGTAATGCTATTCATCTACTGCAAAGAGAAAATTCTTTGATTAGAAGTGGGAGCTACAATTATATGTGGGCGTAAAGATAAGTATGTAGAAGGTAGATAAGAATAAGGGCATGGGTCTTAGAGGAAAACATACTACTATTATTTTCATAGGGAAATCTTATGAGAAGGAATAGACAGAGGGTTTTACCTTACATGCTGTATAAGGAGGGGTGTGTTGTGTTTGGTGTGTGTGTGTGTGTGTGTGTGTGTGTGTGATATTATAGTAAACAGATTCCCAGAACATTAAAAGGTTAGAGATATTTTTTTAATCTCACTGAAAATTCTATTTCTTTTTTTTGTTATTTATTATATTGGTGTTTTAATTTTACACATCAGCCATGTGTTCCCCTGTCCTCCCCCTTCCTGTCCCCGCCCCCATCTTCCCCCAGCCCCTCCCCTCCATTCCCAAATCCTCCAGGGCCAAGATTCCCATGAGGATTCATTTAAACCTGGTGGATTCAGTAAGGCAACGCCAGTCCCCTCTTTCCAGACTGAGCAAAGTGTCCCTGTGTAAGCCCAAGGTTCCAAACAGCCAGCTCATGCACTAAGGACAGGTCCCGGTCCCACAGCCTGGGTGCCTCCCAAACAGTTCAAGCTATTCAATTGTCTCACTTATGCAGAGGGCCTGATCCAGCTGGGGGCTCCACAGCCTTTGGTTCATAATTCATGTGCTTCCATTTGTTTGGCTATTTGTCCCTGTGCTTTTCTAATCTTGGTCTCAACAATTCACGCTCTTACAGTCCCTCCTCTTTCTCCACAATTGGACGCCTGGAGCTCCACCTGGTGCCTGACCATGGATCTTTGCATGATTTCTTTCACTTTATTTGTCAATTCCTCTAGTTTTTTATAGTGTTCTTCCCATTTTTTGTTTGTCTGTTCCTCCACTTTATTTTTGATTTCTTCTATATAAGGCTGTAGCCTCTTCATGATGTTACTTTTAAGGTTGTTTTCTTCTTCTTCCCTTCTGTGATGTTCAGGTCTAGCTGTTGGAGGAGGGCTAGGTTCTGGTGATGCTGTATTGCTCTTTATTTTGTTGTATGTACTTCTGCCTTGATGTCTGCCCATCTCCTCATGGATTTGTTCTTGCTCTTATCAGTGTACTTGGTCCAGACAGAGCTGACAGATGTCGGGAACCTCTCTCTGGTCCAGATGGAAGCTCTGGGCTGGATGGGAGCACTAGTCCAGATGAGAGTGCTGGCCATATAGGAGCTGGGGGCTGGACTCTGAGTTCAGGAAGTCCCTGTGGTCTCCTATTGTCCAGATGGGAGCTTTTCTTGTCCAGATGGGAGTTCCCAGGCAGGATAGAAGCTCTGGTCCAGATGGGAGTTCCCGGGCAGGATGGAAGCCCTGGTACAGATGCGAGTTCCCGGGCAGGATGGAATGCTGGAGGCTGCTTTCTAAGTCTCCAGGAAGTGGCTGGAGTCTCTGGCAGATGGGTATGCGGTCAAGGCATTGTGGTTATAGTGTCCACCGGAGGGTATCTCTGGTCCAGATTGATGGGAGCTGGAGGCTGGTCTCTGAGTCTCAGGAAGTGGCTGGTGTCTCAAGCAAATGGGTGTGGGTGCAGGGTGTGGAGATTGCAGGGTCTGCCTGCAGTCTTGGAAAAGGGGAGCCTTCCCGCAGGGCCCCCCAAATGGCCTGAAACTGGGGCCAAGTTGGGCAGGTCCTCCTGTGATGGCTGGTGCTCAGGAGTAGATCCCAGGGTTGGTTGCCTCTCTGACTATAACCCCAGGTACTCACATCTGGTCCAGATGGGAATTCTGGGGCAGGATAAAAGCTAGGGGCTGGTTTCTAAGTCTCCTGAAGTGGCTTGGTTCTAGGGCAGATGGGTGTGGGGGCAGAGCATGGAGGTTGTAGGGTTCACCTGAGGGTATTGGAGAGAGGGAACTTTCCCAGTGGGGATGGGGGGTCCTGCCCTATAGCCAGAACCAGGGGCCCAGTTGGGCAGGTCTTCCTCAGAGTGGCTGGTGCCCAGTGCTGGAACCCAGGTGTGGGCTTCTCAGGGTGTCACCCCAGGCACTCACCTCTGGTCCAGGTGGGAGTTCCAGGGCAGGATGGAAGCTGGGAGCTGGTCTCTGAGTCTCAGGAAGTGGCTGGGGTCTCAGGTAAATGGGGGTCGTGGCAGGGTGTGGAGACTGCATGCAGGTCCTGCCTGCAGTCTTGGAAAAGGGGAGCCTTCCTGCAGGTCCCTCCGAATCTGATGAGAATTTTTTTATCTGATTTCCTGTGTTCAATATGTATATTTTTTTATTAGACCTTTTTCGATGAGACCTTTTCTTTTATTTATCTCATTTCTTGTATGCACTATGTCTATCTTGAATATTAGTCCTTAATCTGATGAGAATTTTTGTTTTATATATTTGATTTCTCATTTCCAGTATGCATAATTAAAATATTAGTTCTTTGTCAGGTGAGAATATTTGTTTTATTTAATTTCTTGTATTCAATAAGTATATATTTGATATTAGACTTTTATCAGATGAGAATTTACCTTATATTCACCTAATTTTTTGTGTTGAATATACATATTTTTTGTTAAACTCTATTATCACATGAGAATTTTTGTTTTATTTAACTGGTATCCTGTGTTTAATATGTATATTTTGGATATTAAACATTTATCAGGTCACAATTTTTGTTTTATATATTTGATATTTTGTGATCATTATGCATATTTTTGATATATGTTTGTCATATCATCAAAATTGTTTTGTTTTTTTAGTTTCTTGTGTTCAATATGTATACTTTGGCTATGAGACCTTTATCAGATGAGATTTTTGTTTTGTTTTCTTTGATTTCTTGTGTTCTATATGAATATTTAGAATAGTAATTTTTATCAGGTGACAATTTTTGTGTTATTTTTTCTCTTTTCTTTGGTTCAATATGTATATTTTGGATATCAGACATTTATCTGGTGAGAATTTTTGTTTTATTTATCTAATTATCTTCTGTGTGTTTGTTTTGTTTATTCAAACTTTATCAGATCTGAATGTTTGTTTTATGTATCTGATTTCTTGTGTTCAATATGTATATTTTGGATATTGGACCTACTGGTGATAATTTTTATGTTTTGAATTATTGTATTCAGTATGTTTATTTTACTTATTAGACTTTTATCAGATGAAATTTTTATTTATCTGATTTCTTGTGCATGATATTTGCATTTTTGATATTAGACATTTTTATCTATGAGAATTTTTGTTTATTTAATAAGATTTATGTGCTAAATGTGTGTATTTTAGGATATAGGCATTCATCAGATGAGAAATTTTGATTTTTTATCCAGTTTCCTGTGTTCAATATGCATAATTTGATATTAGACTTTATCAGATGAGAATTTTCATTTATTTGTTTTCCTGTATTCAATATGCATATTTTTATATTAGATCTTTATCAGATGAGAATTTTTGTTTTATTTAATTTCTTGTGTTCAATATGTATATTTGCATTACACTGTTATCAGATAAGATTTTTTTGTTTTATTTACCTGGTATCCTGTGTGCAATATGTATATTTTGGATATTAGACATTTATCAGGTGAGATTTTTTTAGCTAATTATGTTCAATATGTATATTTTGGATATTAGTCCCTAACCAGATGATAATTTACTTTTTATATTTTTGATTTCTAGGGTTCTGTGTGCATATTTCATATATTAGTTCTTTCTTAAGTGAGAATTTTTGTTTTATTTAATTACTTGTGTTCAGTATGTATATTTTTGATATAGACTTTTATCAGTTGAGAATTTTCATTTTATTTATCTGATTTCTTGTGTTCTACATGTGTATTTTGGATATCAGTCAATTATCAGATGAGAATTTGTCTTTCATTTAACTAATTATGTTCCATATATTTGTTTTGGATATTAAACCTAAGTTTGGGTACATGTTTCAAAAGTTGAAATGACTGTGTACTCTGCTCCTCAAACAATAAATTCTCATTTGGGGAAGAGTAAAATCAAATTCTTGGAGCACCAAGTCAAAAGTAGTTTTGGGTTCATTCAGTCTTCTTTTTCTTTTGCATTACTTGGGCTGATGTAAAGATGAACTTAGATCAGCCATCCACACCTTACTACTATTTAATGACGTGTTCATAGGCTTGACTAGAAGGCTCAGCACTTAGAATGCTATCTGTACATACACAGGGCCTGACTCTCATTCCCTGCACTCACAAGACATCTCACAACTGACATGCCTCCAGTCACAGGGGATCAGACATCATATTATGGTCACCATTGGTACATAGCATGAACTTGGTACACTAACTTGCAAAACTTATGCACTTAAATTCAATTTCATTCTTTTTAAAGATAACAGGCACATTAATAAAGCCTTCCTTACAATATGGAATCACATACATATCTGTCTTTTCACTATTTGCATTTCTTTTCACTATTTGCATTTCTGGCTTCCTGTTTTTTTTTTTATTTTAATTGTGAACACATTTCTCTTGTTCTAAGTAAAGAGAAAAAAATCTTTTGTTGAAACCAATCACAGTCCAGCCAGATTATAATATGAAAAAATCCATAATTTGAGACATGCTTTTCCTTCTGGAATTTTTTTGAAAGAGGATGTGTCCAAATAGGCTGCCCTGGAATTCACTATTGGAATCAAGCTGGACTCAAACTCTAAGATATTGGCCAACATATTCTCCCTAGGGCTGGAATTACGTCCATGTACCTTTAAGTCCAGAAACATGGGTTTCTAAGTGACGTACAATGGAATCAGGAAATGAAAGGATAAAACAATATTAAAAAAACATAAATTATTTGAAGAACAGGATTATTTCTTGAAATTCTATAATTTAAATGGGCAAATCATTTATATTATCAATAATTGGGTTATTTTCTGTATTGTTATTTTCATCCACTTAAAAATGCATGAACTGCATTTGTGTGTCTACACCTGTGTCAGATGTGTATGTAGCACTGAGAGGACAAGTTACATTTGTCTGTTATCTACTTCCCCTATGTTAGTTCTAGTGAAGACACCTATGGAGTCATTTAGCTGCAAATGGCACTTATTCAGGTCTTAATTTATATATGTACTGATGTTAGGAGTGTACATACATCTATGCCCAAGTACAGAAATTAAAAAAAAAATTGTAGGAGTAGTATAGATCACCCAGAGATAGAACTCATGTCCTCAGGCTTAGCAGAAACAACTTTTCAGAATGAAGCAATTATCTGGCATTTGATTGTGGTTCTGAGACAATGTTATAAACAAATGCTTAGTCTCCATAATCAATTTTGAAAAATATGTGGTCGTATAAATATTTTAATATGCAAAGAAAATTTGTTATTTATTTGTACTTTGTCCTTGTAATCTTCTATGAAATTAAGTTTACAATCTGAAAATAACACAATAATTTAATGTTGTAGTATTTTTACAAATCTTATTTGAGCTCTAGTAGGAAGGCTCATTGATAAGTTCTTTGGTGTGCAAACCTGGAATCCAGACAATGGAGGACCACAATCCTATTTAGAGGACCACAAAGCTATCTTCTGGTCTTCACATATCTGCCATGAGCCTACAACCTATAATTATATCACATGCCACATAAATGTGTCTTACAAGAGAAATCTTAGTGATATTACATTACCTGGCATCTCAGCAAAATTCTCTTGGAAGGAAGTACTTGATGATGAAATGACAAATGGTTAACTCATGTGGATGGGACAGTCATGGAACATCAAATTATATAAATATACAGGTATAACAAAGCAAGCTATGCTATGAGGTACGTAGTAGATTGCTGATTATCTTACTTTATTACATCTTTATCAGATAAATGAAAATACACACATGAATACACACATGAGGTATTTAATGTTTCTTATATTCTCTTCCATTAAACATTTTAACATTAACATTGTTAAGTTTTGTTGAAAAATGCATACAATGTGGGAGTACATCATCTGCCTTTGGACTTGTACTCAGGAGGAGGATACATGAGGTCATGAATTCAAATATATCCCTGAATCATTGCTAACATCCAAGCCAAACAGAATCGCAAGCACAAATCTCAAGGGTATTTGTGAAAATATGAAAAACAAAGCCAGCAACAAAAAACCAACACCATTTTACAGGCAAGCTTACTTGAAAAGTATGATCACACACAACCTGATATTTAAGTAAACAGTGGACCACTTAGATTATAGGTATACCATTCTATACATTACAGCAGAAAATTACCAATCACAAGGAAAAGTACAATAGAAAATAAACAAGAGGCATAGGAGAAATATACAGGCAATGAAATAAACATCACTAAATGATTTTGTCAAACATATAGCACACTTCAGTATCAACTTCAAAAGTTTCAAGATAGAAATCACAATGCAGTGATCTCTACCATTAGTCCTAAGTGAACATGGTAAGTAATTTACTTCCTTCAAGTGTGTGATGAAAAATAAATGAACCATGAGTTCTTTTTCTTGAAGGTGAAGACAACTGTGATGTCTAAAATTTTTAACAAATTGTTTGCATGAATAGGTTTTTTCTCTTGTATGGGTTTTTCCTCATTTCCACACTTCAAAATGATATAAATAGACTTTAAAAAGTTTACAACACTAGAGATATGACTGGGCAGGTAAGAAATGTTCATTCCCAGGAACAAGGTCTGATTTTTGACAACTTCCTTTGATTCATCTCAAAGATCCAATGGTCTAACACTTTCAGGGACCAGATTAAATGATCACAAACCCACACAAACACAGAAACATCACATATTAACAGGTACAACAACTGTTAATAGAATAAATTTTGCATGAAGTTCTTCTTTTAAGTATTAATTACTGAAACAGGTGTTGAGGCATCTAACTGCTTTCACAATTTTTCTTCATCATGGATTGATTCATGTAACAGATAGCTAGCATGTGGGCTTGAAGGCAGGGAAATCAATCCTTCTAAGATGTTGGTATAATTTGGGAATTTTTAGGAAATTCTGCCCTGCTGGAGGAAATATGTGACTGGGGCTTGGCTTTAAGAAATTACATCCACACACCATTTCCAGATCCCATTCTCTGCTTCAGGCTGCAGTTTAAAGCCTGATCTGACCTAGTCTGGTGATAAGATGGCCAAACACCCTAAAAGTTGTGCTGGAACTCTCATCCAATAACTGATGGAAGTGGATGCAGAGATCCTCAACCAGGCCCCAGGTGGAGCTCCAGGAGTCCAATTGTCGAGAAATAAGAGGGACTGTAACAGCATGAATTGTTGAGACCAAGATTGGAGAGGCACAGGGCCAAATGGCCAAATGAATGGAAACACATGAATTATGAACCAAAGGCTGTGGAGCCCCTAGCTGGATCAGGCCCTCTGTATAAATGAGACAATTGAATAGCATGAACTGTTTGGGAGGCACCCAGGCTGTGGTACTGGGACCTGTCCTTAGTACATGAGCTGGCTGTATGGAACCTAGGGCTTACACAGGCACACTTTGCTCAGCCTGGAAGGAGGGGACTGGACCTGCCTGTACTGAATCCACCAGGTTTAAATCATTCCCCAGGGGAGGCTTGGCCCTGGGGGAGATGGGAATGGAGGGGAGGGGCTGGGGGGAAGGTGGGGGTGGGGGCAGGATGGGGGAGGACAGGGGAACCCAAGGCTGATGTGTAAAATTAAAACACAAATACAAATATAATAAAAATGAACATCATATATAAATACATAAATAAATAAAATCCTAAGAAAAAGGAATGTGAGTTCATAGCCTCCTGCTTTAGCTGCCATGTCTGACACTTATTGCCATGCCTCTTTCATGCTGATACTCTATACCTCTGGAACCAAGAGCCAATTTATACACTTTTATAAGTTGATCTGGATATTATATCATGACAGAAAAGGAAATATTACATATACATAAATTTTTATATCTCAATTAGTTATTTCATGAAATTTAATAAAAGTAAAAAATATAAAACAGTTACTTTGCCATTTAAATCAGTAGTGCAAGTTCCAAAACTACACAAAAAAACCTGTCTCAAAAAATCAAAGAAGTAAAAAATAGTGCAAGGTTGTACAGTTCAGGGAAAGGTAACCCAACTGCTACAAGTCAGTTTTTACCTAGAGTTGTGAAGGGAAGATACTCTGGATACCTTTTGCTACCAGGGAAAAGGTAAACTGAATATTGAGAAGTCAGGCTACCCCTGATGCTTTTTTTTTTCAGTGGGAAATGGTCTCCATGCAAAAGGTATTAATCCTGCTCCTCTCCAAAAGGGAGCCCTTACAGTTGGACTCTGCTCCACTTTGCTTAGAGTGTTTTCCAAGAGAGATGTCCATTATGCTGTCCTCCATTCTCCTGAGGGAGTTTTTCAGCAGAGCTGTCAAAGTGTTTTCTGCTCTGCTCTACTAGAGTTTCAAACAAAGATGTCCATTTCTTCTCAGCTAGGGCCCAAATTGTTACATCTATGCTTCACTCAAGCAAGGGGTGAAATGCTTCAGGAATGTATCAGTCTCTGGTGAAAAGTTGTTACTTCAGCTCTCATCTTTTAAGGGAGTTTGCCAGTAGGGGTTCTGTTGCTTCTCTGATCTAATCCTATAATCAGATTGTCATCTACTCCAGTGAAAAGTCTCTACCCAAATTGCATTCAAGATATATATTTGACAGGAAAGAATCTAGGAGAGTTCCAGAATCTCCCAGGGAGAAAAAAAGGGCAGCTACCAAATGAACAGACAGAGGAATTGAAAAAGCTGAAATAAAATTGTGTTGATTTCATGCTCAAGAATTGGTTGTTTTCAGGCTCAGGGAATGGCTGGATTTGTGCTTAGCTGGTCAAGGCTACAGTGTTTCTTTGGCTCTGGTTTCAGGTACAAAGTGTGTTTGTTTTACTGCCCCCTTTTAAAATTTTGATTCTGGTTTCAGGATCAGATTGTTTCTATAACTGGTTCTGGATTCAGGAACAAAGTGTGGTTCTTTGACTCTGGTTTCAGTGTCCAGATATTTTTCACTCTGATTTCAGGGACAAAGCATGTGTCTTTCACTGGCCCTATTTTCAGGGTCAGTATTTGTTTATGTAGCTGCCTCATTTACCCTATACAAAAGGTTTCATAAATATATTTTTCCATAAATGTGTTGCTGAAAACAATATGAAAGCAGACACCATAATTCTTGAACATTTTTTGACACTGTCAAATGCTTTTCTATTGAAGACATACTCTTCTGTAACTGATCATAACTGTGTTGGCTAAAGATCTTACCAAACACTTTATGAGCAGATGGCCACTGTAACTTTTTCATACAGTCAGGGACTATTGAAATATATGGAAAGGGTTTAACAGACTAATTCCACACAAAAAACTATTCCTTATTCCTACCAGGAATGTAGGTTACTGGCATTGAGAGGGTGGGGACTGAGGAGCTTTATGGCCCAAGTGTGAATCACAAAGTAATTCACAGGAACTTGTCACTGTCAGCTACATGTAGTTGTCAAAAACAGGAAAGAGTGGAAGACCTGGAGTGCATTGATACACTGAAAACCAGTCTCAGACACTTAAAATGATTTTAATAGGTATTGTATTATTCCAATTTTCCAATTCTTCTATTCTTGTATTTATTAACTTTTGTCCTTTCACTGTATGTGTGTTTGTGTGTGTGTGTGTGTGTGTGTGTGTGTGTGTGTGTGTGTGTGCTATGTGTGCATTTGTAGACTATGTAGCACAGGCTGTAAAACTCAGAGTGATCTTTCTGCCTCCGTCCACATGGCTGGCACTAAAATAATACACTACTACACAAGCTTGAAAAATAGTTTAATGTTCTAAGTCTCCTCTTTTTATGTTGGCCAGGAAGACCATGTGATAGTGTCAGAACCCCCAATGCTGGAGTTACAGAAAGTAGCAAGCTTCTATATGTGCTGGGAATGGAAGCTGGGTGCTCTGAAAAAACTTTGGTGTTCTTAAATGATAAGGCATTTTCTACCATAAGTTTTATATTCTTCTTTATGTTTCTCATCCAAGGTAGAGTAGTCAGGGTCAGATACCTGATGTGGATTACAAAGTAGAATTCTATATTTGTGAGAATAAAGCAAGGATGAGATCCCATTTATTTGGCCAATACAACATTGTCAGCCAAATATCTATATATGTACAACTAACCAAAATGGATGCAGAAGAATGTGTTCATGTATTTCAGCAAACTTGTTTACTCACACTTAACAAGGTAGAATTTAGAAGGGATTTGGGAAGGGGGTGATTGGAAAGATAAAAGGGAAAAGGAATGTAATATCTTTTAATTAACATTTTTTCTTTATTAAGAAAATTTCTATTCACTTTACATATGAGCTACAGACCCCTCCTCTTCCTGCACCCTACTATTCCTCCCCAACATATCCCCCATTCTCACTTCCTCCAAGTCAATGTCTCCCACAGGGAGTCAGTAGATCCTGGCCTTCTCAGGTGAGGCAGGTCAAAGGCCCTCCCTGCTGCACCAAGGCTGCACAAGGTGTCACACCCTAGGTACTGGGCTCCAAAAAGCCCACCCATGTACCAGGGATGGATTACAATTTCCCTGCCTGTGGGCATCCCAAATGGTTTAAGGTAAACAACTGTCTCACATTTCCAGAGGGCCTAGTCCAATCCTATGGGGGCTCCACAGCTATTGATACACAGTTTATGGGTTTCCACTAGCATGTTTTGTCATCCTTACATGTTTTCTCATTATGACCTTGATGTCCCCTGTCCACAGAATCCTTCCTGTCTCTCATCAATTTTATTCCTAGAGCTCAGACTGGAACCTGGCCATGGATCTCTATATCTGCTTCCATCAGTCACTTGATGAGGGCTCTCTGGTTACACTGAGGTAATGTGCCATCTGATCACTGGAGTAGTCCAGTTCAGGCACCCTCACAACTATTGCCAGTAGTCTAAGGTGGGGTCATCCTTGTGGGTTCCTGAGAACTTTCCTAGCACCCTGTTTTGTCTTATTCCCATGAGGTTTTCATTTATCTCTTGTCTTGCTCTCCCACTCTGTCCCTTTTCATCTTAAACCTCCTCTTCCTCTTTATGCTCATCCCCCATTCTTTGCCTTCCATCCCCCTCACTCACTACCAGTTTGGTCATATAAATCTCATCTATTACTCCTTTGTTGGACTATCTATGTGTCCCTCTTTTTAGCTAGCCTCCCATAACTAGGAGTAATGGGTTGCAGTCTGGTTATTCTTTGCTTTATATCTAATATCCACTTATGAGGGAGTACATATCATGTTTGTCTCTCTGACAATACCCAGGATATCTTTTTCCCCTCAATTGTCTCTCTCTAGGATACCTTCCATTCCGAACTAGAGGTGTTGCCTAACTTTTGGTAGTCAGGGAACTTTTCCTTCCAGAGCTAAACACTTCCACTTTGATTTTAAATAATAATGTAGTATTTTTAGATTCTGTGCTCTTTAATTACATGAAATAACTAATTCAGGTGTAAAACTCTGTGGATTTGTATTAGTTCTTTTTCTGTTCTTGTTATATAATGTCTATGTCAACTTACAATGAGTTATATTTGGTGCCAGAAGGATACAGGATCACCATGTAAATTGCATGGCAACAAATGTCAGACATGGCAGCTAAATTGAGAGCTCATCCTTAGCCTGCAACAGGAAGCAGAGAATGAGAACTGAAAATGATGTGTGGATGTAAATTATCAAATCCTACCCCCAGTGACATGTTCCCTTGCAGAATAGTATTTCCTAAACCTACACAAATGATACCACCAACAGAAAAGGATTTCTCTGACTCCATGTGTACATGCTTGCTTTCTGTTACATGAACCAATTCACAATGAAGAAAATCTCTGTAAACCTCTAAATGTCTCAATACCTGTGTTATAGTAATGCATGCTTACAAATGAGAAAAGTTTCATCAGTGAAAAATAGTTTTTCTAAAGAGTTGTTTTAATTTTAATTATGTGATGTCAGTACATGTTTTTAGGGTATGTGAATTTGCATGCTTGCTTCTGAAAATGTTAGGCTCTTGGATCTTCTTGTAGCAAGAACTAATGGAAGGTATCAAAATCAAGTCTTATTCCTGGGAATGAACTTTCCTTTACTACACAACCATATCTCCAGCTATGAAAATATTTTAAAGCCTATATATATATCATGCTAAAGTCATGAAATAGGGACAAACTCATACAAGAGAATAATTGTATTTATGTGAACAACTTGGTACAGATTTTAGACATCACAGTTGTCTTCACGTTAAAGAAAAAAATCTTCACTTTCTTTTCATCATGGCTTTGGAGAAAGTAAATTAGTTACTATATTTACTCAAGACTGATGGGGGAGATCAATGCATTTTTGGTTCTATTTTGAAGCCTTTGAGTTAGATACTGAAGTGTGCTATATGTGTGGCAAATTCATTTAGTTAAATTTATTTTTGTGGTGTTTATATTCCTTCTGTGACTATTTTTATTCTTCCATTGTGTTTTTATTTAGTGGTATCTATGTTTCTGGTGTAATACATAGAATGGGAAGCCCATCATCTTACTAGTCTATTGTTTATTTAAATATTAGGCAATGTATGATCATATTTTCTGAGTAGAGTGTCTGTGAAAGGGTGGTGGGTTGTGGTGTTTGGTTTTGACTTCATGTTTTCACAAATTCCCTTGAGATTTTGTTGTTCATATTCAGGCCGGCATTGATTTCAATAATGATTCAAGGATATATTTGAACTCATGATCCTCATGTGTCTACCTCCAGAGTATTCTAAGAGTAGAAAATCTACTCCCAATGTATGATGTTTTGTCAACACAACAATGTTAATTTTAAAATGCTTAATAGAAAAGAATATAAGAAATATTAAATCATCTGTGTGTATTCAAGGCAGTATTTTCATGTGTCTACTAGAAATGGAATAAAGTAGGATGATCAGCAATCTGTTGTTTATATAATATAATCAGGGCAGAGCTGTTGTGAGCAGCTTGAGGTGTCCAGAATACCTCATTCTCCAGGGCTTAACCGTCTCCTTGCAGTTCCAGCCATCAGAGCTGTCCTAAACAGCTCCAGGTGTCCTGGACACCTTCCCGACAGAGCTGCTGTTCTGAGCTGCTCAAGGTGTGAGGTATACCTTGCCCTCCAAGGCTAAACTGTCTCCTTGCAGTTCTAGCCATCAGAGTTGTCCTAAGCAGTTCAAGGAGTTGCTTGACTCCCCAGGTAGTCAGGACACCTTTCCCCAGAGTTGTTGCAACAAATTTACTTACATTGTTGGGGCCAAAACCCCGGGACCAAACCCACAGAGTTGCAAACAATTGACTTCCAGCGATTCTGACCCTAGGCCAGCAGAGGTAGGCTGTTTAGATGATATGAGGTAGAGCTGCATGAGCTCTCTCTGTAGGCTTGCTGAAATAGCATTCTAAGAATTTCCCTAGTGTCTACTCCACAGGTGTGTACCCTCTAGAATCTGCGAAGATGTCTCTCCTGTCTTCCAAATCAAATTCTCAGTGATGGTACCTGTCACAATGCAGACCAAAATAACATCATGAACAGATTTGAAATGGGACTCAACATCATGGCAGATTTATAAACTCCCCAAGGGTATATCTGTGTTTCACTAAAGTAAGTACACTGGCAGAACTATAATGTTCAAAGTGGTGCTCCTAATTTTCACCAACAGTAAGATAGGGAACTGCTCATGCCCAAAAATAGACCCCTGAATGCAGGGACTAGGAGGAGATACATCCACAAACACATAGAACAATACACAACCCATACACATGTGGGTGAGAGTCAGAGAGACAAAGAAAGAGGAACATAGAAAGACAGAGAAAGAGTCTGAGTGATAGTGGAAGAACTCTATCAATTTGTTGCTGAACAAATGCATGCAGGGGTGTCCTCTCAGAGAGGAAGAAAAGGAGCAGGGATCAGTCTCAGTCCCTATATCCACACATTTAGATGTGTGACCAGGCCTTCCCAACTGCTGCTTGGAGAATCAAACACAAGGCCTTTTCAAACAAGTAACAAAACAATCAAATGAAACTGATACCAACTAACATTTTACACTAGCCAACACCTGATAGAATGAATTCTGGGAACTCACATATTACTGCCTCAATCCATGAGCACTATGACTCATGACACAAGCTCTGTTTTTGTTTCTTTTTAGAGGAAGTAGAATAGTCTTTGTCCTCATGTCATTCTTGTTCACATTTGAGCTTCTAACTTTGGGAAGAATTCAGGGACATGATTTTGGGCAAAAGCATACCATGAAGATGATGCCTACCAGAAAAACAAACCTTCTATAAAATGAATTAATGATGACTGAATAGACCTAAGATTGAAACCACTGAGTTTGAAAGAATGCAAACCTATATTTCATGCTCTCTTCTGTGGTAAAGATCAGGCAATCTCACTGCTAATTTCTTTCAATGGTCATATTCGGTAGCTGATTGGTCAGTCTTGCACCTTCTGCTTACCTGCATCTTGGTGAGGAAGGCTTGGTGGGATGGTAGCTCCATGGTGCTCCTTGTGGGTAGATGTACACAAATTAACTTGCAATATGACAAGGCAAAGAGGATGGACAGACCACTCTGAGTTCTAATCAAATGTTTGAGAAAGCTTGTTTACCAATGACTCAGTGAAAGCCCAAATTATATTGCCCCATGCTTCAGTTGCCCCCTCTGGTGAAGTCAGCTATCTCTTCTATTTGAAGGGAAGTGGTTATCTCAGCTATCTGGTTCTCTCTGCCCTCATAGCACATGCTCCAAGTAACCAAGTAGAGAGAGTCATGAGAAAATTGCTATAGGTCACAATCACATCAGTCATTTAGAGGTTGCTCAAATATCATGACAGGTCATTCTAACCATATAACTATTAATGGAGAAGATATATAAGGGCAGAACATGGTCACGAGACTCTACTACTCACCTCACTGACAACCTAGGAAACACAGAGCAGCTGGGAAGTACCTAAAGTTAGCCAGTGTGTTTGAAGTACAGTGATGTCATGCCTTGAAAGGGACACACTTCATTAATCCCTCCTGCTTTAATGTTGGTCTCATGTTCACTCCTGAAATGCCTATCCTCCAAAAAGAACAAAAGCCAAGAATTCCAAGCACAAAGCTTTGGCCTTACAGGCAAAGGAATTAATATCCTGGGATCCTTGAATTTCAAGAGCCATGACACACAGGGTTGTTCTGTTGGTTCCCAGAGACTCCAGCTTTCTGTGACCCATTATTGAAAGATTCATTTCAAGACCACTTCTTCCAAAAAGCTTCTCTTTCCCTGCACAGAACTCATTACACAATTCCCTAGAACATTTCTTTCTTGATGTTTCACTCTGAGGCTGAAGGTCAGCTTTCTTCTGTCATTCTCTGTTCTCTCTATGGTCTTCATTCTCTTTCTGAATTAGACTCTTCAGTATGCCATCATGTTCATCAGTAAATGGTGAAGACATTGAATATACTTCCCAAGGGCAGTTGGTGTTGCCACAATATAGGTGACATCACAGAGGATGCCAGTGCTCTCCAGGATACAATAGAATTTCCAGGGAAGAGCTGCAGATGTCATGGGAACTGACATTGCTTCCCTGCTAATGAGCTTTCCTCATAATACACTAGAAGTCAAGCTTGTATCTGAAGTTCCTGTTGGTTTACTCAGATTTTCTATTTCCAGCATTCCCTCTGCTTGTGTCTTCCTCATTTTTTTCTATTTTGCTTTTCAGATCTTGGACTGTTTTCCTCATCTGTTTCATTGCTTTTTCATGATTTCCTTTTAGGGACTTATTGTTTTCTTCTGCTTTATTTCTCCTTTTCTCTAGTTTTTTTTTTTTTATAGCATTCTTCCCATTTTTTTCTTTGTCTGTTCCTCCACTTCATTTTTTTTTATTTCTTCTGTACAAGGCTCTAGCCTTTTCATGATGGTATTTATAAGGTGTTTTCTTCTGCTTCTTCCATTCTGTGTTGTTCAGGTCTAGCTGTTGAAGGAGGGCTTGGTTGTGGTGATGCTGTATTGCTCTTTATTTTGTTGTATGTATTTCTGCTGTGATGTCTGTCCATCTTCTTGAGGATTTGTTCTTAATGCACATGGTCCAGACAGAACTGACAGATCTAGGGAGCCTGTCTGTGGTCCAGATGGAAGCTCTGGCAGGATGGGAGATCTTGTCCATATGGGAGTCCTGGCCAGATGTGACCTGGGGGTTCTAGTCCAGATGGGAGTTCTGGGGCAGGATGGAACCTCTGGTCCAGATGGGAGTTACAGGGTATATGGCAGCTGGGGGCTAGTTGTTGAGTCTCAGGAAGTGGCTGGGGTCTCAGGCAGATATGTGTGGCGGCAGGGTGTGAACTATGAACCAATAGCTGAGGAGCCCCCAACTGGATCATGCCTTCTGGATAAGTGAGACAGTTGATTAGCTTGAGTTGTTTGGGAGACACCCAGGCAGTGGGACCAGGACCTATCCTTAGTACATGAGCTGGCCGTTTTGGAACCTGGAGCTTGTGCAGTGACTCTTTGCTCAGCCTGGGAGAAGGGGACAGATTCTTCCTGGACTGAATCTACTATGTTGAGCTGAATCCCCAGGGGAGTCTTTGCCCTGGAGAAGATGGAATGGGGTGTGGGCTTGTTGCAAGGCAGGCTGGGGATAGGGGATTACAGGATACCAATTGCTGATATGTAAAATTAAATTAAATTATAAAATAAAAGAAATGGAGAATTTTCTGAATAGGTATCCAAAACATAAACTAAATCAAGACCAGAAAAACAATTTACATAGACCTATAATCCTTAAGGAAGTAGAAGAAGTTTGTCAAGCAATAAAAGCCCAGGGCCAGATGGTTTCAGCACAGAATTCTACCAGAATGTCAAAGAAGAGTTTGTACTGATATACCTAAATTGTTCCACACACTAGAAACAGAAGCAATATTGCCAAATTGCTTTATGAGGCTCTGGTTACCCAAATCAAACAAAGATACAACAAAGAAACCTAATTACAGAGCAAACAACCCTCATGAACATAGATGGAAATATACTCAATGAAATAATGGCAAACCAAATTCAAGAACACATCAAAATATCATCCACCATGATCAAGTAGGTTTCATCCAAGAAATGCAGTCATAGCTCAACATACAAAAATCAGTGAATGTAATCCCTAATATAAACAAACTGAAAGAAAAAATACATGATATTCCCATTAGATTCTGAAAAAGCCTTTGACAAATTCCAACAACCCTTTATGACACCATCAAGGTCTTGGAGAAAGAAGGAATTAAAAGAACATACCTAAACATAATAAAAGCAATTTACAGCAAGCCAACTTGAAATTAATGACAGAAAAACTCCAATATCCATAATGTACATACTGTACACAAGATATTAAACAAAAGATAAATTCTCATCTGATAAATATCTAATATTAAAAATATTCATATGGAACATAATATGATAAACAAAACAAAAATTCCAATCTGATAATGGTCTAATATCTCAAATATACCTATTGAACAAAAGAGAAAATATAAACACATGAAAATTCTCATAAAGGTCTAGTATGCATAATATACATAAGGACACAAAAAAAAGAAAATCAAGAAAGCAAAAATTTTCACCTAGTAAAGGTCAACATGGAAAAATATATATAGAAAACAAGAAATCAGAAAAACAAAACAAAATTCTCATATGATTAAGGTCTAATATGAAAACTATATTTATTCAAAAAAGAAATAAAATAAAACAAAAATTCTTACCTGATAAATGTCTATTATAAAAATATACCTATTGAAAAAAAGAAATAAGATAAATAAAACAAAAAATTTTCATCTGTTAAAGGATTAATATTACAACTATCCATGTTGAACAGAAGAAAACAGATCAATAAGCAAAATTTCTCATGTGATAAAGGTCTAATATATAAAATATACTTATTGAAAACACAATATCAACTACATAAAACACAAAATGAAGTCTCAAAATATACATATTGACATTATTAAATATATAAAACAAAATTCTCATCTGAAAAATGTCTAATATTGAAAACATACATAGTGACCACAAGAAATAAAAAAAAAATTCTCACCTAACAAAAGTCTAATATCCAAAATACACATACTGAATACATGAAATCACATAATTAAAAAAAAAATTCTCACCCGATAATGGTCTAATATCAAAATACACATGTTGATCCTAAAAATTCATGTAAATAAAAGAAAAATTCATATCTGATAAAGGACTAATATCCAAATATACATATTGAACACTAGAATTCAGGTAAATCAAACAAAATTTCTCCTATGATGAATGTGTAATAACCAAAATATAAATTCTGAACACAAGAAATTAAATAAAATAAAATTTCACATGATAAAAGATTAATAACCCAAATATACATATTGAAAACAAGAAATCAGATAAATTAAACAAAATTTCTTACCTGATAAAGGCCTAAATCCAAAATATGTATATAGAACACAAGAAATCAGAAAAACAAAACAAAATTTTCATGTGGTAAAGATTAAATATGAAAAATATACTATTGAACACCAGAAATTAAATAAAACAAAAATTCTGAACTGATAAAGATCTAATGTCAAACATATCCATATTGAACATAATTTGATAAACAAAAATCTCATCTGATAAAAGTCTTATTTCCAAATATACATACTGAATACAAGAAATTATTTAAATAAAAATTTTCACCTTATAAAGAACTAATATCTACCAGGCAGTGTTGGCCCACGCCAGAAATCCCAGCACTCAAATGGCAGAAGCATCTGGATCTCCGTGAGTTCGAGGCCAGCCTGGTCTACAGAGCTAGTCCAGGACAGTCTCCAAAGCTACTGAGAAACTCTGTCTGGTAAAAGAAAAAAAAAAAGAAAAGAAAATATTTGGGGTTGGTGATTTAGCTCAGTGGTAGAGCACTTGCCTAACAGGCATAAGGCCCTGGGTTCGATTCCCAGCTCTAAAAAACAAAACTAATAACCTAAATATGCATACTAAACACAAGAAATCATATATATATAGAGAGAGAACAAAAATTTTCATCTAATAAAAGTCTATATCATTGTATACATACTGAATTAATGAAATAAGAAAAAACAAAATACTCACCAGTTGGTCTATTATCCAAAGTACAAATATTGAACACAAGAAATTAAACAAAACCAACTTTCTCATCTGCTTTAGGTCTAATATCCAAAACATACACACTGAACAGAATATATCAGACAAATAAAACAAAATTCTAATCAGATAAAGGTCTAATACCCAAAATATACATATCGTATAAAAAAAAGATAACTGAAACAAAAATTCTAATCTGATAAAGTTGTAAAGTCTACATCTGAATTATTCACATTGACAACCAGAAATCAGATAATTATATTTTGAATCTTTCAATTAACCAGTTGAAAATTTTTGTTTTATGTAATTTCTTGTGTTAAATATACACATCTTTGATATTTGACCTTTATAACATGAGAAATTTTGATATGTTTTTCTGATTTCTTGTGTTTAATATGTATATTTGGATATTATACCTTATCAGATGAGAATTTTGTTTTATTTACCTGACTTCTTTTGTTAAATATGTATAGTTTTGATAATAGACTTTTATCAGATGAGAATTATTGTTTATTTAATTTTTTGTGTTCAATATGTATATTTTAGATATAAGACATTTATCAGATAACAGTTTTTTACTTATCTGATTTCTTCGGTTCAATGTGTGTATTTTGCATAGCAGCAATTCACTGCTGATAATTTTTGTCTTATATAATTCTTGTGTTCCATATATATATATTGGATATTTGACATTTATCAGATGAGAATGTTTGTGTTATTTATTTGATTTCTTGTGTTCAGTAAGTATAATATGGATATTGGTCCTTTATGATATGATTTTTTTGTTTTGTTTAACTGGTATAATGTGTTCAATATGTATATTTTGCATATTGGTCATTGATCAGATGAGAATTTTTGTTTTATTTATCTGATTTCTTGTTGTCAGTAGGTATATTTTTTATATTAGACATTTATCACATGAGAAATTTTGTTTTGTTTTTCTGATTTCTTGAGTTTAATATGAATATTATGAATATTAGACCTTTATTAGATAGGAATTTTTATATTATTTACTTTATTTCTTGTGTCCTATGTGTATATTTTGGATATTAGACATTTATCAGGAGAGATATTTTTGTTTTATTTATTTGATTTCTTGTGTTAATAAGAATATTTTTGGAGACCAAGGGAGGTCTGACCGCACACGTGGGACACGAGCTTACCAAGCTTCCTTACTCTTGGCTCTTGTACAGCACGGGGTCCTAGGGATCCAGAAAGCCAGCGACTGGTGCCCTAGGAAATCCTGCAGCAGGGCCCTGCCTGAGACCGGTGGAGGTGAGACCATTCGCTTCCCACTGATCCCGGTTCCTTGCGGGCACTTTTCCTGTAAGTCCCAGAAACTCCTAGCAGGTGCCCGAGGGCTGACCGGGAGCTTGATGGACGGAGGCGCGCTGTCCCGACTCATGCCCGCCTCGCCTGGATTCGCTGGAACCTGCACTACCCGGTGGAGACCCGCATCCCCGGAACTGCTGCACTGCAGCCGCCCCGGCTGATCTGGAGCAACTGAAGCCAGGGGCGGCTCTACAGCCGTGGCACCCCGCAATGAGCGCGAACGCAACCACATGAAGCTGGTCAACTTGGGCTTCCAGGCGCTGCGGCAGCACGCCTGAGTAAGGTGGAGATGCTGCGCTCCGGTTTTGCGCGCTGCAGCGGCGGCTTGTGGAGCACGAGGTGGTGCGCGCTGCACTTAGCAGGGGGGGGGGGGGGCTGCTAACACCGGCCACTCGGCCGCTGGCTGCCCGCGGGCCTCCTGCCGCCTCCCCCGCCAGTGAGTCGCTGTCTTGCGCCTCTTCATCCCCGGACCGCGGGGGCAGCTCAGAGCCTGGTTCCCCCACTCCACCTACTCATCTGAGGACAGCGGCTGCGAGGGGGAGCTGAGTCCCATGCAACGCGAGCTGCTCCACTTTTCCAGCTGGTTAGGGGGCTACTGAGTACCCAACCCCTCTAAGCCGCATCCCTGTTGTCTCCTGGTGGACAGACCTGCGCTTCTTGCCCACGGAGCCTGGACCTTCATCAGGTGAGAATTTTTGTTTTATCTAATTTTATATGTTCAGATCGATATTTTGGATAGTTAAGGTTTATCACCAGAGATTTTTTTGTTTTTCTGATTACTTTTCTTCAGTGTGTATATTGTTGATTTTAGACCTTTTTCAGATGAAAATTTTTTTATCTGAATTCTTATTTTCAATATGTACATATTTGCTATAAGACATATATCAGATGAAAATTGTATTATTAATCTGATTTCTAATGCTCAATATGTATATGTTCAATATAGAAAATCATCAGGGAGAATATTTGTTTATTTTCTTTCTTGTATTCAATGTGTGTATTTTTGGTATTAGACCTGTATCAGGTGAGAATTTTTGTTTTATTTATCTGAATTCTTGTGTTCAATATGTATACTTTTGATATTAGACCATTATCAGTTGATAATTTTTTATCTAATTTAATATGTTCAATAACAATATTTTTGATATTTGACCTTTATCACATGAGAATTTTTGTTTTTTCTGATAACTTGTGTTCAGTATGAATATTTTGCATATTAGACCTTTATCATATGCGAATTTTGTTTTATCTAATTTTGCATGTTCAATATGTTTATTTTGAATATAAACCATTATCAAGAGATAATCATTGTTTTATTTAATTCCTTGCATTCTATACATATATATATGTATATTGTACTAGACATTTATCAGATGAGAATATTTCTTTTAATTTCTTGTGTTCAATTAGTATGTTTGTGATATTTGACATTTATCACATGAGGATTTTGTTCTCCTTGTCTAATTTCTTGTGTTAAATATGTATATTTTGGATATTAGAACTTGATCACATGAGAATTTAATTTTATTTATCTGATTTCTAGTGTTCAATATCTATATTTTGGATATAGCCATTTATGATGGAAGAATTTTTATTTTATTTTATTTCTTGTGTTTAATATGTGTATTTGGGATATTAGACCACTATAAACTCAGAAATTTTGTTTTATCTAATTTCCTATGTTCAATAACAATATTTTATTTTACCATTATCACATAAGAATATTTGGTGCTTCTGATTACTTGTTATCAATATGTATATTTTGCATGTTAGATCTTTATCAGATGAGAAATTGTGTTTCATTTATCTGAGTTTTAGTGCTCAATAGGTATATTTTGGCATTAGACCTTTATCTAATGAGAATTTTTGTTTTATCTAATTTCATATGTTCAATAACAGTATTTTTTATATTGACTTTAATCACATAAGCAAATTTGGTGTTTCTGATTACTTGTGTTCAGTATATATATTTTGGATGTTAGACCTTTATCAGTTGAGGATTTTGGTTTCATTTATCTGATGTCTTTTGTTCCATATGAACATTTTTGATATTAGACCTATATCAGAAAATAATTTTTGTGTTATTTGTCTTATCTAGTGCTCAATATGTATATTTTGGATATAAAAATTTATTAGGGGAGAATTCTTTGTTTTATTGAATTGCTTGTGATCAATAATTATGTTCTTAATATTTAACTTTTGTCACAGAATTTTCTTCTCTTTTTCTGATTTCTTGTGTTCAATATGTATATTTTGGATATAAGACTTTTCTCAGATGAGAATCATTCTTTTATTTAATTTCCTTTGTTCAATGAGTATTTTTTCTATTTGAATTATATCACATGAGAAATGTGTTTTATTTATCTGATTTCTTGTGCTCAATGTGTATATTTTGGATATTAGGCTTTATCAGATGAGAATTTTGTTTTATTATTTATCTTATATTTAGGGATAATGTGTATATTTGTGATATTAGACATTTATCAGATAAGAATTTTTGTTTTAATCAATTTCTTGTGCTCATAATGTATATTTTTGGTATTGAACCTTTATCAAATGAAAAAAATTTCATGTTATTTATCTGATTACTTGGGATCAATATGTTTATTTTGGATATCAGGTATCAGGTGAGAAAATTTGTTTATTAATTTTCTTGTGTTGAGTATATATTTTTTTGATATTAGACTATAATCAGATGAGAATTTTTCTTTTATTTAAATTCTTGTGTACAATATGTATGTTTTTATATTTCACCTTTATCACATAAGAAATTTCTTTTCTGATTTCTTGTATTCAGTATGTATATTTGGAGATTAGACTTTTATCTGAAGAGAATTTATGTTTCATTTACATAAGTATGTACAATATGTATATTTTGGACAGTAGATCTTTATTATATTGAACATAAGAAACTACATAAATGAGACAAAATTTTTCATCTGATAAAGGTCTAATATCCAAAATATAAATAATGAATGCTAGAAACCAGATAGATAAAACAGATATCCTCATCTTTAAAGGTTTAATACTTAGAATATGAATAATGAACTTAAGAAATCAAATAAATAAAACAAAATTGTCATCTGATAAAGGTCTAATATCAAAACTATTCTTATTGAACACAAATTATTAGAAAAAACAGAATTCTGAAAAGTAGACCTATTATTGAAAATATATATTATGAGCACAAGAAAACAGATACAGAAAACAAAAATTTCCTTTAAAAAAGCTCTAATATCCAATATGGACATATTAAATATAATTAGATAAACAAAATAAAAATTTTCATCTGATAAAGTTGTAATATCTATAGTTACATATAGAAATCAAGAAATTAGAAAAGTAAACAAAATTTTTTATCAGATACAGGAGTAATACTGAAAATATACATACTGTACATGAGAAATCAGATAAATAAAATAAATAAAATAAAAATGCTAGCTGGATGGTCATGGTGCATGTTTTTAATCCCAACACTCAGGAGACAGAGCCGGGGGATCATTGTGAGTTCGAGACCAGCCTGGTCAACAGAGAGAGATCCAGTACTGGCATAAAGCAACACAGAGAAACCCTGTCTCAAAAAACAAAAAACAAAAAATATGCTGATCTGATATGGGTGTATTATCAAAAATATACTTATTGAACACAAGAAAGTAAATGAAACAAATTCTCATCTGATAGAGTTCTAATTACCAAAATTCACAAATTTAATCCAAGAAATCAGATAAATGAACAAAAATTCTGCTCTGATAAAGGTCTAATTTCAAAAACAAGACAAGACATTAGCTACATAAAACAAAATTCTCATCTGATGTAGGTCTTATATCCAAAATATACATACTGATCACAAGAAAGTAAATGAAACAAAAATTCTCAACTGATAAAAGACTATATTCTAAATATACATTTTGAAAATTAGGAATCAGATAAATAATACAAAAATTCTTATCTGATAAAGGATTGAAATCCCAGCTATACACATTGTACCAAAGAAACAATATAAATAACAAAATTCTCATGTTATAAAAGACTAATATGCAAAATATACATACTGAACATAATTATATGAAAACAACAAAAATTTTCATGTGATAAATGTCTAATATCAAATATATATATATATATATATATATATATATATATATATATATGGAAACCAAGAAATTAAGAAAAACAAAAATTATCTGATAAATGTCTAATATCAAAAACATCCTACTTCCCAAATGGATCTCTCTGAAATGTTTGGATATTAGACCTTTATTTGTGAGAATATTTGTTTAATTCATCTAATTTCTTGTTTTCAATACGAAGATTCTTGATATTAGACTTTAACATTTTGAATTATTGTTTCATTTATTTTTCAGTGTTCATTAAATATACATATATATATATATATATCTTCTATATTTAATTAAAATATATTACATCATTTGCCCCTTCCTTCTACCCACTCCTACAATGCCCATTCCCACCAACTCCAGCCTGCTGTCAAATTCACAGCCTTCTCTTATTTAATCTTTGTTGTTACATATACATATAAACGAATCAACATATGAATATAATGATTCTGTTCAGTGGTACATGCATGTATGTTTCTAGAGTTGGACACTTGGTGTTAGATAACCAATCACGTGGTACATCCTTGGTCGTTAATTGCTTGTAGCTCCTCAACTACTGGTGGGCCCTTGAGATTTCCCCCAACTAAATTGAACTCTTAAATGGGTGATATTGTTGAGGTTTGTTTAAGCAGTCATTTTGTTCAGAATTCATAGATATAGCTTCCCTGTCAGAGTTAGGAAGCACAGTCTCACACCGGACTTCCTGATGCTCTGGCTCTTAAAATGTACCTACACCTTCTCCTGTAATGTTCCCTGTGCCTTATGTTATTAGTTGTTGCTGGACACTCCAAAGTCAATTGTTCGCTGCATGTTGACCATGTGTGGATTTTTGTAATGCTATTCATCTACTGCAAAGAGAAAATTCTTTGATTAGAAGTGAGAGCTACAATTATATTTGGTTGTAAAGATAAGTATGTAGAAGGTAGCTAAGAATAAGGCCATGGGTCTTAGAGGAAAACATACTACTATTATTTTCATAGGCAAATCTTATGAGAAGGAATAGACAGAGGGTTTTACCTCATATGCTATATAAGGAGGGGTATGTTGTGTTTGGTGTGTGTGTGTGTGTGATTATAGTAAATAGTTTCCCAGAACATTAAAAGGTTAGAGATACGTTTTTTAATCTCACTGAAAATTCTATTTCTTTTTTTGTTATTTATTATATTTTTGTTTTAATTTTACACATCAGCCATGGGTTCCCCTGTCCTCCCCTTCCTGTCCCCGCCCCCATCTTCCCCCAGCCCCTCCCCTCCATTCCCATCTCCTCCAGTGCAAAGATTCCCATGAGGGTTCATTTAAACCTGGTGGATTCAGTACAGGCAACTCCAGTCCCCTCCTTCCATGCTGAGCAAGTGTCCCTGTGTAAGCCCCAGGTTCCAAACAGCCAGCTCATGCACTAAGGACAGGTCCTGGTCCCACAGCCTGGGTGCCTCCCAAACAGTTCAAGCTATTCAATTGTCTCACTTATGCAGAGGGCCTGATCCAGCTGGGGGCTCCACAGCCTTTGGTTCATAATTCATGTGCTTCCATTTTTTTGGCTATTTGTCCCTGTGCTTTTCTAATCTTGACTCAACAATTCACACTCTTACAGTCCCTCCTCTTTCTCGACATTTGGACTCCTGGAGCTCCACCTGGGGCCTGACCATGGATCTTTCCATGATTTATTCCCCTTTATTTGTCATTTCCTCTAGTTTTTTATAGCATTTTCCCATTTTTGGTTTTTCTGTTCCTCCACTTTATTTTTGATTTCTTCTATATAAGGCTCTAGCCTCTTTGTGATGTTACTTATAAGGTTGTTTTCTTCTTCTTCCATTCCGTGATGTTCAGGTCTAGCTGTTGGAGGAGGGCTAGGTTCTGGTGATGCTGTATTGCTCTTTATTTTGTTGTATGTACTTCTGCCTTGATGTCTGCCCATCTCCTCATGGATTTGTTCTTGCTCTTATCAGTGTACTTGGTCCAGACAGAGCTGACAGATGCTGGGAGCCTCTCTCTGGTCCAGATGGAAGCTCTGGGCCAGATGGGAGCTCTGGGTCCAGAAGAGAGTGCTGGCCGAATAGGAGCTGGGGTCTGGACTCTGAGTCTCAGGAAGTCCCTGGGGTCTCCTTATTGTCCAGATGGGAGCTCTTCTTGTCCAAATGGGAGTTCCAAGGCAGGATAGAAGCTCTGGTCCAGATGGGAGTTCCTGGGCAGGATGGAATGCTGGAGGCTGCTTTCTAATTCTTCTGGAAGTGGCTGGAGTCTCTGGCAGATGGGTATGGGGGCAAGGCACTATGGTTGTAGTGTCCACCAAAGGGTCTCTCTGGTCCAGATGGATGGGAGCTGGAGGCTGGTCTCTGAGTCTCTGGAAATGGCTGGGGTCTCAGGCAAATGTGTGTGGTGGCAGGGGGTGGAGATTGCAGGGTCTGCCTGCAGTCTTGGAAAAGGGGAGCCTTCCCACAGGGCCCAGCATGGCCTGAAACTGGGGCCAAGCTGGGCAGGTCCTCCTGGGATGGCTGGTGCTCAGGGGTAGAATCCAGGGGTGGTTGCCTCTCTGACTATAACACCAGGTACTCACATCTGGTCCAGATGGGAGTTCTGGGGCATGATGTAAGCTGTGGGCTGGTTTCTAATTCTCCTGAAGTGGCTTTGGTCTAGGGCAGATCTGTGTGGGGGCAGAGCATGGAGATTGTAGGGTTCATCTGAGGGTACTGGAGAGGGGGAACCTTCCCAGTGGGGATGGGGGTCCTGCCCAATAGCCAGAACCTGGGGTCCAGTTGGGCAGGTCTTCCTCAGAGTGGCTGGTGCCTAAGGCTGGAATCCAGGTGTGGGCTTCTCTGGGTGTGACCCCAGGCACTCAACTCTGGTCCAGGTGGGAGTTCCAGGGCAGGATGGAAGCTGGGGGCTGGTCTCTGAGTCTCAGGAAGTGGCTGGGGTCTCAGGCAAATGGGTGTGGGGCCAGGGTGTGGAGACTGCAGGTCCTGCCCAAGACTGCAAGACCTGCAGTCTTGGGAAAGGGGAGCCTTCCTGCAGGGCCCCCCAAATCTGATGAGAATTTTTTTATCTGATTTCCTGTGTTCAATACGTGTATTTTTTTTTGTATTAGACCTTTTTCA
>CATKUP010000824.1:0-60000 GCA_949786385.1 Onychomys leucogaster
CTCACACGTTTCTCGCTCTTAACTGAAAAGCATTGGATATTAGAGGACCTGTGGTTTGTATCAGTTTCAGAAACAGAGTTGAACTAGATATGGTCCGTGTGTAGGAAACACAGTTCTTTTGTTTTGAGCACACTCACGTTTCCCTCTGTATTAGAGACTCTAGAAAGCAAGAGCGTGCTTCTTGCTCTAAAGCAGAGTGTGATTCATGGATGAGAACTGTGCCGTGTGTTTCCCTTCAGAAACGGAGTTAAATGCCAGGCTCTGTGTCTTTCTTCAAGCAAAACTTCGTTTCAGGTAAACACAGTCACTTTTCAGCTCAAACGAAGCTACATTGTTCACGAAGGTCACACGTTTCTCAGTCTTAACTGAAAAGCATTGGATGTTAGAGGACCTGTGCTTTGTATCAGTTTCAGAAACAGAGTTGAACTAGATATGGTCCGTGTGTAGGAAACACTTTCTTTTGTTCTGAGCACACTCACGTTTCCCTCTGTATTAGAGACTCTAGAAAGCAAGAGAGTGCTTCTTGCTCTAAAGCAGAGTGTGTTTCATGGATGAGAACTGTGCCGTGTGTTTCCCTTCAGAAACAGAGTTAAATGCCAGGGTGTGTGTCTTCCTTCAAGCAAGACTTCGTTTCAGGTAAACGCATCACTTTTCAACTCAAACGAAGCTACATTGTTCACAAAGCACACAGGTTTCTCGCTCTTAACTGAAAAGCATTGGATGTTAGAGGACCTGTGGTTTGTATCAGTTTCAGAAACCGAGTTGAACTAGATATGGTCCGTGTGTGTAGGAAACAAAGTTCTTTTGTTCTGAGCACACTCACGTTTCCCTGTGTATTAGAGACTCTAGAATGTAAGAGCGTACTTCTTGCTCTAAAGCAGAGTGTGTTTCATGGATGAGAACTGTGCCATGTGTTTCAATTCAGAAACGGAGTTAAATGCCAGGCTCTGTGTCTTCCTTTAAGCAAGACTATGTTTCAGGTAAACGCAGTCGCTTTTCAGCTCAAACGAAGCTACATTGTTCACAAAGCTCACACGTTTCTCTCTCTTAACAGAAAAGCATTGGATGTTAGAGGACCTGTGGTTTGTATCAGTTTCAGAAACAGAGTTGATCTAGATATGGTCCGTGTGTAGGAAACACCTTTCTTTTCTTCTGAGCACACTCATGTTTCCCTCTGTATTAGAGACTCTAGAAAGCAAGAGCGTGCTTCTTGCTCTAAAACAGAGTGTGTTTCATGGATGAGAACTGTGCCGTTTGTTTCTCTTCTGAAACGGAGTTAAATGCCAGGCTCTGTGCCTTCCTACAAGCAAGACTTCGTTTCAGGTAAACGCAGTCACTTTTCAGCTCAAATGAAGCTACATTGTTCACAAAGCACACACGTTTCTGGCTCTTAACTGAAAAGCATTGGATGTTAGAGGACCTGTGGTTTGTATCAGTTTCAGAAACAGAGTTGAACTAGATATGGTCCGTGTATGTAGGAAACAAAGTTCTTTTGTTCTGAGCACACTCACGTTTCCCTCTGTATTAGAGATTCTGGAAAGCAAGTGCGTGCTTCTTGCTCTAAAGCAGAATGTGTTTCATGGATGAGAACTGTGCCATGTGTTTCCCTTCAGAAACGAAGTTAAATGCCAGGCTCTGTGTCTTTCTTCAAGCAAGACTTCGTTTCAGGTAAACGCAGTCACTTTTCAGCTCAAACGAAGCTACATTATTCACGAAGCTCACATGTTTCTCGCTCTTAACTGAAAAGCATTGCATGTTAGAGGAACTGTGGTTTGTATCAGTTTCAGAAACAGAGTTGAACTAGATATGGTCCGTGTGTGTAGCAAACACATTTCTTTTGTTCTGAGCAAACTCACATTTCCCTCTGTATTAGAGACTCTAGAAATCAAGAGCATGCTTCTTGCTCTAAAGCAGAGTGTGTTTCATGGATGAGAACTGTGCCGTGTGCTTCCCTTCAGAAATAGAGTTAAATGCCAGGCTCTATGCCTTCCTACAAGCAAGACATCGTTTCAGGTAAACACAGTCACTTTTCAGCTCAAACGAAGCTACATTGTTCACAAAGCACACACGTTTTTCGCTCTTAACTGAAAAGCATTGGATATTAGAGGACCTGTGCTTTGTATAAGTTTCAGAAACAGAGTTGAACTAGATATGGTCCGTGTGTAGGAAACACATTTCTTTTGTTCTGAGCACACTCACGTTTCCCTATGTATTACAGAGTATAGAAAGCAAGAGAGTGCTTCTTGCTCTAAAGCAGAGTGTGTTTCATGGATGAGAACTGTGCCGTGTGTTTCCCTTCAGAAACAGAGTTAAATGCCAGGGTGTGTGTCTTCCTTCAAGCAAGACTTCGTTTCAGGTAAACGCATCACTTTTCAACTCAAACGAAGCTACATTGTTCACAAAGCACACACGTTTCTCGCTCTTAACTGAAAAGCATTGGATGTTAGAGCACCTGTGGATTCTATCAGTTTCAGAAACAGAGTTGAACTAGATATGGTCCGTGTGTGTAGGAAACACAGTTCTTTTGTTCTTAGCACACTCACGTTTCCCTCTGTATTAGAGATTCCAGAAAGCAAGAGCGTGCTTCTTGCTCTAAAGCAGAGTGTGTTTCATGGATGAGAACTGTGCCGTGTGTTTCCCTTCAGAAACGGAGTTAAATGCCAGGCTCTGTGTCTTTCTTCAAGCAAGACTTCGTTTCAGGAAACACAGTCACTTTTCAGCTGAAATGAAGCTACATTGTTCACGAAGCTCACACGTTTCTTGC
Organism: Onychomys leucogaster; assembly: GCA_949786385.1. Lineage (NCBI taxonomy): Eukaryota > Metazoa > Chordata > Mammalia > Rodentia > Cricetidae > Onychomys > Onychomys leucogaster. The sequence continues at coordinate 2,765 of CATKUP010000824.1, forward strand.
TCTTAACTGAAAAACATTGGATGTTAGAGGACCTGTGGTTTGTATCAGTTTCAGAAACAGAGTTGAACTAGATATGGTCCGTGTGTGTAGGAAACACAGTTCTTTTTTTCTGAGCACACTCACGTTTCCCATTGTATTAGAGACTCTAGAAAGCAAGAGCGTGCTTCTTGCTCTGAAGCAGAGTGTGATCAATGGATGAGAACTCTGCTGTGTGTTCCACTTCAGAAATGGAGTTAAATCCCAGGCTCTGAGTCTTCCTACAAGCAAGACTTTGTATCAGTTAAGGGCAGTTACTTTACAGGTCAAACGAACTACATCATACACAAAGCTCACACGTTTCTCGGTCATAATTGAAAAGCATTGCATGTTACAGGACCTGTGCTTTGTGTCAGTTTCAGAAGAGTTGAACTAGATATGGTCCTTATGTGTAGGAAACACAGTTTTTTTGTTCTGAGCACCATCACGTTTCCTGCTGTATTAGAGACTCTAGAAAAGAAGAGCGTGCTTCTTGCTCTATTGCAGAGTGTGATTCATGGATCAAAACTGTGCTGTGTGTTTCCTTTCAGAAATCGAGTTAAATCCCAGGCTCTGGGTTTTCCTACAAGCAAGCCTTCATTTCAGGTAAGGGCAGTCACTTTTCAGCTCAAATGAACTATATCGTTCAGGAAGCTAACACATTTCTCATCTTAACTAACAAGCATTGGATGTTAGAGGACCAGTGCTTTGTATCAGTTTCAGAAGCAGAGTTAGACTAGATATGGTCCGTATGTGTTGGAAAAACCATTCTTTTGTTCTAAGCACACTCATGTTTCCTGCTGTCTTAGAGAATCTAGAAAGCAAGAGAGTGCTTCTTGCTCTAAAGCAGAGTGTGTTTCATGGATGAGAACTGTGCCGTGTGTTTCCCTTCAGAAACGGAGTTAAATGCCAGGGTGTGTGTCTTCCTTCAAGCAAGACTTCGTTTCAGGTAAACGCAGTCAGTTTTCAGCTCAAACGAAGCTACATTGTTCACAAAGCACACACGTTTCTGGCTCTTAACTGAAAAGCATTGGATGTTAGAGCAACTGTGGATTCTATCAGTTTCAGAAACAGAGTTGAACTAGATATGGTCCGTGTGTAGGAAACACATTTCTTTTGTTCTGAGCACACTCACGTTTCCCTCTGTATTAGAGAGTATAGAAAGCAAGAGAGTGCTTCTTGCTCTAAAGCAGAGTGTGTTTCATGGATGAGAACTGTGCCGTGTGTTTCCCTTCAGAAACGGAGTTAAATGCCAGGGTGTGTGTCTTCCTTCAAGCAAGACTTCGTTTCAGGTAAACGCATCACTTTTCACCTCAAACGAAGCTACATTGTTCACAAAGCACACAGGTTTCTCGCTCTTAACTGAAAAGCATTGGATGTTAGAGGACCTGTGGTTTGTATCAGTTTCAGAAACAGAGTTGAACTAGATATGGTCCGTGTGTGTAGGAAACAAAGTTCTTTTGTTCTGAGCACACTCACGTTTCCCTGTGTATTAGAGACTGTAGAATGTAAGAGCGTACTTCTTGCTCTAAAACAGAGTGTGTTTCATGGATGAGAACTGTGCCATGTGTTTCAATTCAGAAACGGAGTTAAATGCCAGGCTCTGTGTCTTCCTTCAAGCAAGACTACGTTTCAGGTAAACGCAGTTGCTTTTCAGGTCAAACGAAGCTACATTGTTCACAAAGCTCACACGTTTCTCTCTCTTAACTGAAAAGCATTGGATGTTAGAGGACCTGTGGTTTGTATCAGTTTCAGAAACAGAGTTGATCTAGATATGGTCCGTGTGTAGGAAACACCTTTCTTTTCTTCTGAGCACACTCACGTTTCCCTCTGTATTAGAGACTCTAGAAAGCAAGAGCATGCTTCTTGCTCTAAAACAGAGTGTGTTTCATGGATGAGAACTGTGCCGTGTGTTTCCCTTCTGAAACGGAGTTAAATGCCAGGCTCTGTGCCTTCCTACAAGCAAGACTTCGTTTCAGGTAAACGCAGTCACTTTTCAGCTCAAATGAAGCTACATTGTTCACAAAGCACACACGTTTCTGGCTCTTAACTGAAAAGCATTGGATGTTAGAGGACCTGTGGTTTGTATCAGTTTCCGAAACAGAGTTGAACTAGATATGGTCCATGTGTGTAGGAAACACAGTTCTTTTGTTCTGAGCACACTCACGTTTCCCTCTGTATTAGAGATCCTAGAAAGCAAGAGCGTACTTCTTGCCCTAAAGCAGAGTGTGTTTTATGGATGAGAACTGTGCTGTGTGTTTCCTTCAGAAACGGAGTTAAATGCCAGGCTCTGTGTCTTTCTTCAAGCAAGTATTCGTTTCAGGTAAACGCAGTCACTTTTCACCTCAAACGAAGCTACATTGATCACGAACCTCACACGTTTCTCGCTCTTAACTGAAAAGCATTGGATGTTAGTGGACCTGTGGTTTGTATCAGTTTCAGAAACAGAGTTGAACTAGATATGGTCCGTGTGTGTAGGAAACACAGTTCTTTTGTTCTGAGCACACTCACGTTTCCCTCTGTATTAGAGAATCCAGAAAGCAAGAGCGTGCTTCTTGCTCTAAAGCAGAGTGTGTTTCATGGATGAGAACTGTGCTGTGTGTTTCCCTTCAGAAACGGAGTTAAATGCCAGGCTCTGTGTCTTTCTTCAAGCAAGACTTCGTTTCAGGTAAACGCAGTCACTTTTCAGCTGAAATGAAGCTACATTGTTCACGAAGCTCACACGTTTCTCTCTCTTAACTGAAAAGCATTGGATGTTAGAGGACCTGTGGTTTCTATCAGTTTCAGAAACAGAGTTGAACTAGATATGGTCCGTGTGTGTAGGAAACACAGTTCTTTTGTTCTGAGCACACTCACGTTTCCCATTGTATTAGAGACTCTAGAAAGCAAGAGCGTGCTTCTTGCTCTGAAGCAGAGTGTGATCAATGGATGAGAACTCTGCTGTGTGTTCCACTTCAGAAATGGAGTTAAATCCCAGGCTCTGAGTCTTCCTACAAGCAAGACTTTGTATCAGTTAAGGGCAGTTACTTTACAGGTCAAACGAACTACATCATACACAAAGCTCACACGTTTCTCGGTCATAATTGAAAAGCATTGCATGTTACAGGACCTGTGCTTTGTGTCAGTTTCAGAAGAGTTGAACTAGATATGGTCCTTATGTGTAGGAAAGACAGTTTTTTTGTTCTGAGCACCATCACGTTTCCTGCTGTATTAGAGACTCTAGAAAAGAAGAGCGTGCTTCTTGCTCTATTGCAGAGTGTGATTCATGGATCAAAACTGTGCTGTGTGTTTCCTTTCAGAAATCGAGTTAAATCCCAGGCTCTGGGTTTTCCTACAAGCAAGCCTTCATTTCAGGTAAGGGCAGTCACTTTTCAGCTCAAATGAACTATATCGTTCACGAAGCTAACACATTTCTCATCTTAACTAACAAGCATTGGATGTTAGAGGACCAGTGCTTTGTATCAGTTTCAGAAGCAGAGTTAGACTAGATATGGTCCGTATGTGTTGGAAAAACCATTCTTTTGTTCTAAGCACACTCATGTTTCCTGCTGTCTTAGAGAATCTAGAAAGCAAGAGAGTGCTTCTTGCTCTAAAGCAGAGTGTGTTTCATGGATGAGAACTGTGCCGTGTGTTTCCCTTCAGAAACGGAGTTAAATGCCAGGGTGTGTGTCTTCCTTCAAGCAAGACTTCGTTTCAGGTAAACGCAGTCACTTTTCAGCTCAAACGAAGCTACATTGTTCACAAAGCACACACGTTTCTCGCTCTTAACTGAAAAGCATTGGATGTTAGAGCACCTGTGGATTCTATCAGTTTCAGAAACAGAGTTGAACTAGATATGGTCCGTGTGTGTAGGAAACACAGTTCTTTTGTTCTGAGCACACTCACGTTACCCTCTCTATTAGAGACTCTAGAAATCAAGAGCGTGCTTCTTGCTCTAAAGCAGAGTGTGTTTCATGGATGAGAACTGTGCTGTGTGTTTCCCTTCAGAAATGGAGTTAAATGCCAGGCTCTGTGCCTTCCTACAAGCAAGACCTCGTTTCAGGTAAACGCAGTCAGTTTTCAGCTCAAACGAAGCTACATTGTTCACAAAGCTCACACGTTTCTCGCTCTTAACTGAAAAGCATTGGATGTTAGAGGACCTACGGTTTGTATCAGTTTCAGAAACAGAGTTGAACTAGATATGGTCCGTGTGTAGGAAACACATTTCTTTTGTTCTGAGCACACTCACGTTTCCCTCTGTATTAGAGAGTCTAGAAAGCAAGAGAGTGCTTCTTGCTCTAAAGCAGAGTGTGTTTCATGGATGAGAACTGTGCCGTGTGTTTCCCTTCAGAAACGGAGTTAAATGCCAGGGTGTGTGTCTTCCTTCAAGCAAGACTTCGTTTCAGGTAAACGCATCACTTTTCACCTCAAAGGAAGCTACATTGTTCACAAAGCACACAGGTTTCTCGCTCTTAACTGAAAAGCATTGGATGTTAGAGGACCTGTGGTTTGTATCAGTTTCAGAAACAGAGTTGAACTAGATATGGTCCGTGTGTGTAGGAAACAAAGTTCTTTTGTTCTGAGCACACTCACGTTTTCCTGTGTATTAGAGACTCTAGAATGTAAGAGTGTACTTCTTGCTCTAAAACAGAGTGTGTTTCATGGATGAGAACTGTGCCATGTGTTTCAATTCAGAAACGGAGTTAAATGCCAGGCTCTGTGTCTTCCTTCAAGCAAGTCTACGTTTCAGGTAAACGCAGTTGCTTTTCAGGTCAAACGAAGCTACATTGTTCACAAAGCTCACACGTTTCTCTCTCTTAACTGAAAAGCATTGGATGTTAGAGGACCTGTGGTTTGTATCAGTTTCAGAAACAGAGTTGATCTAGATATGGTCCGTGTGTAGGAAACACCTTTCTTTTCTTCTGAGCACACTCACGTTTCCCTCTGTATTAGAGACTCTAGAAAGCAAGAGCGTGCTTCTTGCTCTAAAACAGAGTGTGTTTCATGGATGAGAACTGTGCCGTGTGTTTCCCTTCTGAAACCGAGTTAAATGCCAGGCTCTGTGCCTTCCTACAAGCAAGACTTCGTTTCAGGTAAACGCAGTCACTTTTCAGCTCAAATGAAGCTACATTGTTCACAAAGCACACACGTTTCTGGCTCTTAACTGAAAAGCATTGGATGTTAGAGGACCTGTGGTTTGTATCAGTTTCCGAAACAGCGTTGAACTAGATAGGGTCCATGTGTGTAGGAAACACAGTTCTTTTGTTCTGAGCACACTCACGTTTCCCTCTGTATTAGAGATCCTAGAAAGCAAGAGCGTACTTCTACCCTAAAGCAGAGTGTGTTTTATGGATGAGAACTGTGCTGTGTGTTTCCTTCAGAAACGGAGTTAAATGCCAGGCTCTGTGTCTTTCTTCAAGCAAGTATTCGTTTCAGGTAAACACAGTCACGTTTCACCTCAAATGAAGCTACATTGATCACGAACCTCACACGTTTCTCGCTCTTAACTGAAAAGCATTGGATGTTAGTGGACCTGTGGTTTGTATCAGTTTCAGAAACAGAGTTGAACTAGATATGGTCCGTGTGTGTAGGAAACACAGTTCTTTTGTTCTGAGCACACTCACGTTTCCCTCTGTATTAGAGAATCCAGAAAGCAAGAGCGTGCTTCTTGCTCTAAAGCAGAGTGTGTTTCATGGATGAGAACTGTGCCGTGTGTTTCCCTTCAGAAACGGAGTTAAATGCCAGGCTCTGAGTCTTCCTACAAGCAAGACTTTGTATCAGTTAAGGGCAGTTACTTTACAGGTCAAACGAACTACATCATACACAAAGCTCACAGGTTTCTCGGTCATAATTGAAAAGCATTGCATGTTACAGGACCTGTGCTTTGTGTCAGTTTCAGAAGAGTTGAACCAGATATGGTCCTTATGTGTAGGAAACACAGTTTTTTTGTTCTGAGCACCATCACGTTTCCTGCTGTATTAGAGACTCTAGAAAAGAAGAGCGTGCTTCTTGCTCTATTGCAGAGTGTGATTCATGGATCAAAACTGTGCTGTGTGTTTCCTTTCAGAAATCGAGTTAAATCCCAGGCTCTGGGTTTTCCTACAAGCAAGCCTTCATTTCAGGTAAGGGCAGTCACTTTTCAGCTCAAATGAACTATATCGTTCACGAAGCTAACACATTTCTCATCTTAACTAACAAGCATTGGATGTTAGAGGACCAGTGCTTTGTATCAGTTTCAGAAGCAGAGTTAGACTAGATATGGTCCGTATGTGTTGGAAAAACCATTCTTTTGTTCTAAGCACACTCATGTTTCCTGCTGTCTTAGTGAATCTAGAAAGCAAGAGAGTGCTTCTTGCTCTAAAGCAGAGTGTGTTTCATGGATGAGAACTGTGCCGTGTGTTTCCCTTCAGAAACGGAGTTAAATGCCAGGGTGTGTGTCTTCCTTCAAGCAAGACTTCATTTCAGGTAAACGCAGTCACTTTTCAGCTCAAACGAAGCTACATTGTTCACAAAGCACACACGTTTCTCGCTCTTAACTGAAAAGCATTGGATGTTAGAGGACCGGTGGTTTGTATCAGTTTCAGAAACAGAGTTGAACTAGATATGGTCCGTGTGTGTAGGAAACACAGTTCTTTTGTTCTGAGCACACTCACGTTTCCCTCTCTATTAGAGACTCTAGAAATCAAGAGCGTGCTTCTTGCTCTAAAGCAGAGTGTGTTTCATGGATGAGAACTGTGCTGTGTGTTTCCCTTCAGAAACGGAGTTAAATGCCAGGCTCTGTGCCTTCCTACAAGCAAGACCTCGTTTCAGGTAAACGCAGTCAGTTTTCAGCTCAAACGAAGCTACATTGTTCACAAAGCTCACACGTTTCTCGCTCTTAACTGAAAAGCATTGGATGTTAGAGGACCTATGGTTTGTATCAGTTTCAGAAACAGAGTTGAACTAGATATGGTCCGTGTGTAGGAAACACATTTCTTTTGTTCTGAGCACACTCACGTTTCCCTCTGTATTAGAGAGTCTAGAAAGCAAGAGAGTGCTTCTTGCTCTAAAGCAGAGTGTGTTTCATGGATGAGAACTGTGCCGTGTGTTTCCCTTCAGAAACGGAGTTAAATGCCAGGGTGTGTGTCTTCCTTCAAGCAAGACTTCGTTTCAGGTAAACGCATCACTTTTCACCTCAAACGAAGCTACATTGTTCACAAAGCACACAGGTTTCTCGCTCTTAACTGAAAAGCATTGGATGTTAGAGGACCTGTGGTTTGTATCAGTTTCAGAAACAGAGTTGAACTAGATATGGTCCGTGTGTGTAGGAAACAAAGTTCTTTTGTTCTGAGCACACTCACGTTTTCCTGTGTATTAGAGACTCTAGAATGTAAGAGTGTACTTCTTGCTCTAAAACAGAGTGTGTTTCATGGATGAGAACTGTGCCATGTGTTTCAATTCACAAACGGAGTTAAATGCCAGGCTCTGTGTCTTCCTTCAAGCAAGACTACGTTTCAGGTAAACGCAGTTGCTTTTCAGGTCAAACGAAGCTACACTGTTCACAAAGCTCACACGTTTCTCTCTCTTAACTGAAAAGCATTGGATGTTAGAGGACCTGTGTTTTGTATCAGTTTCAGAAACAGAGTTGATCTAGATATGGTCCGTGTGTAGGAAACACCTTTCTTTTCTTCTGAGCACACTCACGTTTCCCTCTGTATTAGAGACTCTAGGAAGCAAGAGCGTGCTTCTTGCTCTAAAACAGAGTGTGTTTCATTTATGAGAACTGTGCCGTGTGTTTCCCTTCTGAAACGGAGTTAAATGCCAGGCTCTGTGCCTTCCTACAAGCAAGACTTCGTTTCAGGTAAACGCAGTCACTTTTCAGCTCAAATGAAGCTACATTGTTCACAAAGCACACACGTTTCTGGCTCTTAACTGAAAAGCATTGGATGTTAGAGGACCTGTGGCTTGTATCAGTTTCCGAAACAGAGTTGAACTAGATATGGTCCATGTGTGTAGGAAACACAGTTCTTTTGTTCTGAGCACACTCACGTTTCCCTCTGTATTAGAGATCCTAGAAAGCAAGAGCGTACTTCTAGCCCTAAAGCAGAGTGTGTTTTATGGATGAGAACTGTGCTGTGTGTTTCCTTCAGAAACGGAGTTAAATGCCAGGCTCTGTGTCTTTCTTCAAGCAAGTATTCGTTTCAGGTAAACACAGTCACTTTTCACCTCAAACGAAGCTACATTGATCACGAACCTCACACGTTTCTCGCTCTTAACTGAAAAGCATTGGATGTTAGTGGACCTGTGGTTTGTATCAGTTTCAGAAACAGAGTTGAACTAGATATGGTCCGTGTGTGTAGGAAACACAGTTCTTTTTTTCTGAGCACACTCACGTTTCCCTCTGTATTAGAGAATCCAGAAAGCAAGAGCGTGCTTCTTGCTCTAAAGCAGAGTGTGTTTCATGGATGAGAACTGTGCCGTGTGTTTCCCTTCAGAAACGGAGTTAAATGCCAGGCTCTGTGTCTTTCTTCAAGCAAGACTTCGTTTCAGGTAAACGCAGTCACTTTTCAGCTGAAATGAAGCTACATTGTTCACGAAGCTCACACGTTTCTCGCTCTTAACTGAAAAGCATTGGATGTTAGAGGACCTGTGGTTTCTATCAGTTTCAGAAACAGAGTTGAACTAGATATGGTCCGTGTGTGTAGGAAACACAGTTCTTTTTTTCTGAGCACACTCACGTTTCCCATTTTATTAGAGACTCTAGAAAGCAAGAGCGTGCTTCTTGCTCTGAAGCAGTGTGTGATCAATGGATGAGAACTCTGCTGTGTGTTCCACTTCAGAAATGGAGTTAAATCCCAGGCTCTGAGTCTTCCTACAAGCAAGACTTTGTATCAGTTAAGGGCAGTTACTTTACAGGTCAAACGAACTACATCATACACAAAGCTCACAGGTTTCTCGGTCATAATTGAAAAGCATTGCATGTTACAGGACCTGTGCTTTGTGTCAGTTTCAGAAGAGTTGAACTAGATATGGTCCTTATGTGTAGGAAACACAGTTTTTTTGTTCTGAGCACCATCACGTTTCCTGCTGTATTAGAGACTCTAGAAAAGAAGAGCGTGCTTCTTGCTCTATTGCAGAGTGTGATTCATGGATCAAAACTGTGCTGTGTGTTTCCTTTCAGAAATCGAGTTAAATCCCAGGCTCTGGGTTTTCCTACAAGCAAGCCTTCATTTCAGGTAAGGGCAGTCACTTTTCAGCTCAAATGAACTATATCGTTCACGAAGCTAACACATTTCTCATCTTAACTAACAAGCATTGGATGTTAGAGGACCAGTGCTTTGTATCAGTTTCAGAAGCAGAGTTAGACTAGATATGGTCCGTATGTGTTGGAAAAACCATTCTTTTGTTCTAAGCACACTCATGTTTCCTGCTGTCTTAGTGAATCTAGAAAGCAAGAGAGTGCTTCTTGCTCTAAAGCAGAGTGTGTTTCATGGATGAGAACTGTGCCGTGTGTTTCCCTTCATAAACGGAGTTAAATGCCAGTGTGTGTGTCTTCCTTCAAGCAAGACTTCGTTTCAGGTAAACGCAGTCACTTTTCAGCTCAAACGAAGCTACATTGTTCACAAAGCACACACGTTTCACGCTCTTAGCTGAAAAGCATTGGATGTTAGAGCACCTGTGGATTCTATCAGTTTCAGAAACAGAGTTGAACTAGATATGGTCCGTGTGTGTAGGAAACACAGTTCTTTTGTTCTGAGCACACTCACGTTTCCCTCTCTATTAGAGACTCTAGAAATCAAGAGCGTGCTTCTTGCTCTAAAGCAGAGTGTGTTTCATGGATGAGAACTGTGCTGTGTGTTTCCCTTCAGAAACGGAGTTAAATGCCAGGCTCTGTGCCTTCCTACAAGCAAGACCTCGTTTCAGGTAAACGCAGTCAGTTTTCAGCTCAAACGAAGCTACATTGTTCACAAAGCTCACACGTTTCTCGCTCTTAACTGAAAAGCATTGGATGTTAGAGGACCTATGGTTTGTATCAGTTTCAGAAACAGAGTTGAACTAGATATGGTCCGTGTGTAGGAAACACATTTCTTTTGTTCTGAGCACACTCACGTTTCCCTCTGTATTAGAGAGTCTAGAAAGCAAGAGAGTGCTTCTTGCTCTAAAGCAGAGTGTGTTTCATGGATGAGAACTGTGCCGTGTGTTTCCCTTCAGAAACGGAGTTAAATGCCAGGGTGTGTGTCTTCCTTCAAGCAAGACTTCGTTTCAGGTAAACGCATCACTTTTCACCTCAAACGAAGCTACATTGTTCACAAAGCACACAGGTTTCTCGCTCTTAACTGAAAAGCATTGGATGTTAGAGGACCTGTGGTTTGTATCAGTTTCAGAAACAGAGTTGAACTAGATATGGTCCGTGTGTGTAGGAAACAAAGTTCTTTTGTTCTGAGCACACTCATGTTTTCCTGTGTATTAGAGACTCTAGAATGTAAGAGTGTACTTCTTGCTCTAAAACAGAGTGTGTTTCATGGATGAGAACTGTGCCATGTGTTTCAATTCAGAAACGGAGTTAAATGCCAGGCTCTGTGTCTTCCTTCAAACAAGACTACGTTTCAGGTAAACGCAGTTGCTTTTCAGGTCAAACGAAGCTACATTGTTCACAAAGCTCACACGTTTCTCTCTCTTAACTGAAAAGCATTGGATGTTAGAGGACCTGGGGTTTGTATCAGTTTCAGAAACAGAGTTGATCTAGATATGGTCCGTGTGTAGGAAACACCTTTCTTTTCTTCTGAGCACACTCACGTTTTCCTCTGTATTAGAGACTCTAGAAAGCAAGAGCGTGCTTCTTGCTCTAAAACAGAGTGTGTTTCATGGATGAGAACTGTGCCGTGTGTTTCCCTTCTGAAACGGAGTTAAATGCCAGGCTCTGTGCCTTCCTACAAGCAAGACTTCGTTTCAGGTAAACACAGTCACTTTTCACCTCAAACGAAGCTACATTGATCACGAACCTCACACGTTTCTCGCTCTTAACTGAAAAGCATTGGATGTTTGGACCTGTGGTTTGTATCAGTTTCAGAAACAGAGTTGAACTAGATATGGTCCGTGTGTGTAGGAAACACAGTTCTTTTGTTCTGAGCACACTCACGTTTCCCTCTGTATTAGAGAATCCACAAAGCAAGAGCGTGCTTCTTGCTCTAAAGCAGAGTGTGTTTCATGGATGAGAACTGTGCCGTGTGTTTCCCTTCAGAAACGGAGTTAAATGCCAGGCTCTGTGTCTTTCTTCAAGCAAGACTTCGTTTCAGGTAAACGCAGTCACTTTTCAGCTGAAATGAAGCTACATTGTTCACGAAGCTCACATGTTTCTCGCTCTTAACTGAAAAGCATTGGATGTTAGAGGACCTGTGGTTTCTATCAGTTTCAGAAACAGAGTTGAACTAGATATGGTCCGTGTGTGTAGGAAACACAGTTCTTTTTTTCTGAGCACACTCACGTTTCCCATTTTATTAGAGACTCTAGAAAGCAAGAGCGTGCTTCTTGCTCTGAAGCAGTGTGTGATCAATGGATGAGAACTCTGCTGTGTGTTCCACTTCAGAAATGGAGTTAAATCCCAGGCTCTGAGTCTTCCTACAAGCAAGACTTTGTATCAGTTAAGGGCAGTTACTTTACAGGTCAAACGAACTACATCATACACAAAGCTCACAGGTTTCTCGGTCATAATTGAAAAGCATTGCATGTTACAGGACCTGTGCTTTGTGTCAGTTTCAGAAGAGTTGAACTAGATATGGTCCTTATGTGTAGGAAACACAGTTTTTTTGTTCTGAGCACCATCACGTTTCCTGCTGTATTAGAGACTCTAGAAAAGAAGAGCGTGCTTCTTGCTCTATTGCAGAGTGTGATTCATGGATCAAAACTGTGCTGTGTGTTTCCTTTCAGAAATCGAGTTAAATCCCAGGCTCTGGGTTTTCCTACAAGCAAGCCTTCATTTCAGGTAAGGGCAGTCACTTTTCAGCTCAAATGAACTATATCGTTCAGGAAGCTAACACATTTCTCATCTTAACTAACAAGCATTGGATGTTAGAGGACCAGTGCTTTGTATCAGTTTCAGAAGCAGAGTTAGACTAGATATGGTCCGTATGTGTTGGAAAAACCATTCTTTTGTTCTAAGCACACTCATGTTTCCTGCTGTCTTAGTGAATCTAGAAAGCAAGAGAGTGCTTCTTGCTCTAAAGCAGAGTGTGTTTCATGGATGAGAACTGTGCCGTGTGTTTCCCTTCAGAAACGGAGTTAAATGCCAGGGTGTGTGTCTTCCTTCAAGCAAGACTTCGTTTCAGGTAAACGCAGTCACTTTTCAGCTCAAACAAAGCTACATTGTTCACAAAGCACACACGTTTCACGCTCTTAACTGAAAAGCATTGGATGTTAGAGCACCTGTGGATTCTATCAGTTTCAGAAACAGAGTTGAACTAGATATGGTCCGTGTGTGTAGGAAACACAGTTCTTTTGTTCTGAGCACACTCACGTTTACCTCTCTATTAGAGACTCTAGAAATCAAGAGCGTGCTTCTTGCTCTAAAGCAGAGTGTGTTTCATGGATGAGAACTGTGCCGTGTGTTTCCCTTCAGAAACGGAGTTAAATGCCAGGCTCTGTGCCTTCCTACAAGCAAGACCTCGTTTCAGGTAAACGCAGTCAGTTTTCAGCTCAAAGGAAGCTACATTGTTCACAAAGCTCACACGTTTCTCGCTCTTAACTGAAAAGCATTGGATGTTAGAGGACCTACGGTTTGTATCAGTTTCAGAAACAGAGTTGAACTAGATATGGTCCGTGTGTAGGAAACACATTTCTTTTGTTCTGAGCACACTCACGTTTCCCTCTGTATTAGAGAGTCTAGAAAGCAAGAGAGTGCTTCTTGCTCTAAAGCAGAGTGTGTTTCATGGATGAGAACTGTGCCATGTGTTTCAATTCACAAACGGAGTTAAATGCCAGGCTCTCTGTCTTCCTTCAAGCAAGACTACGTTTCAGGTAAACGCAGTTGCTTTTCAGGTCAAACGAAGCTACATTGTTCACAAAGCTCACACGTTTCTCTCTCTTAGCTGAAAAGCATTGGATGTTAGAGGACCTGTGGTTTGTATCAGTTTCAGAAACAGAGTTGATCTAGATATGGTCCGTGTGTAGGAAACACCTTTCTTTTCTTCTGAGCACACTCACGTTTCCCTCTGTATTAGAGACTCTAGAAAGCAAGAGCGTGCTTCTTGCTCTAAAACAGAGTGTGTTTCATGGATGAGAACTGTGCCGTGTGTTTCCCTTCTGAAACGGAGTTAAATGCCAGGCTCTGTGCCTTCCTACAAGCAAGACTTCGTTTCAGGTAAACGCAGTCACTTTTCAGCTCAAATGAAGCTACATTGTTCACAAAGCACACACATTTCTGGCTCTTAACTGAAAAGCATTGGATGTTAGAGGACCTGTGGTTTGTATCAGTTTCCGAAACAGAGTTGAACGACATATGGTCCGTTTATGTAGGAAACAAAGTTCTTTTGTTCTGAGCACACTCACGTTTCCCTCTGTATTAGAGATTCCAGAAAGCAAGAGCGTGCTTCTTGCTCTAAAGCAGAGTGTGTTTCATGGATGAGAACTGTGCCGTGTATTTCCCTTCAGAAACGGAGTTAAATGCCAGGCTCTGTGTCTTTCTTCAAGCAAGACTTCGTTTCAGGTAAACGCAGTCACTTTTCAGCTGAAATGAAGCTACATTGTTCACGAAGCTCACACGTTTCTCGCTCTTAACTGAAAAGCATTGGATGTTAGAGGACCTGTGGTTTGTATCAGTTTCAGAAACAGAGTTGAACTAGATATGGTCCGTGTGTGTAGGAAACACAGTTCTTTTTTTCTGAGCACACTCACGTTTCCCATTGTATTAGAGACTCTAGAAAGCAAGAGCGTGCTTCTTGCTCTGAAGCAGTGTGTGATCAATGGATGAGAACTCTGCTGTGTGTTCCACTTCAGAAATGGAGTTAAATCCCAGGCTCTGAGTCTTCCTACAAGCAAGACTTTGTATCAGTTAAGGGCAGTTACTTTACAGGTCAAACGAACTACATCATACACAAAGCTCACACGTTTCTCGGTCATAATTGAAAAGCATTGCATGTTACAGGACCTGTGCTTTGTGTCAGTTTCAGAAGAGTTGAACTAGATATGGTCCTTATGTGTAGGAAACACAGTTTTTTTGTTCTGAGCACCATCACGTTTCCCTCTCTATTAGAGACTCTAGAAATCAAGAGCGTGCTTCTTGCTCTAAAGCAGAGTGTGTTTCATGGATGAGAACTGTGCCGTGTGTTTCCCTTCAGAAACGGAGTTAAATGCCAGGCTCTGTGCCTTCCTACAAGCAAGACCTCGTTTCAGGTAAACACAATCAGTTTTCAGCTCAAACGAAGCTACATTGTTCACAAAGCTCACACGTTTCTCACTCTTAACTGAAAAGCATTGGATGTTAGAGGACCTGTGGTTTGTATCAGTTTCAGAAACAGAGTTGAACTAGATATGGTCCGTGTGTAGGAAACACATTTCTTTTGTTCTGAGCACACTCACCTTTCCCTCTGTATTAGAGATCCTAGAAAGCAAGAGCGTACTTCTTGCCCTAAAGCAGAGTGTGTTTCATGGATGAGTACTGTGCTGTGTGTTTCCTTCAGAAACGGAGTTAAATGCCAGGCTCTGTGTCTTTCTTCAAGCAAGAATTCGTTTCAGGTAAACGCAGTCACTTTTCACCTCAAACGAAGCTACATTGATCACGAACCTCACACGTTACTCGCTCTTAACTGAAAAGCATTGGATGTTAGTGGACCTGTGGTTTGTATCAGTTTCAGAAACAGAGTTGATCTAGATATGGTCCGTGTGTAGGAAACACCTTTCTTTTCTTCTGAGCACACTCACGTTTCCCTCTGTATTAGAGACTCTAGAAAGCAAGAGCGTGCTTCTTGCTCTAAAACAGAGTGTGTTTCATGGATGAGAACTGTGCCGTGTATTTCCCTTCAGAAACGGAGTTAAATGCCAGGCTCTGTGCCTTCATACAAGCAAGACTTCGTTTCAGGTAAACGCAGTCACTTTTCAGCTCAAATGAAGCTACATTGTTCACAAAGCACACACGTTTCTGGCTCTTAACTGAAAAGCATTGGATGTTAGAGGACCTGTGGTTTGTATCAGTTTCAGAAACAGAGTTGATCTAGATATGGTCCGTGTGTAGGAAACACCTTTCTTTTGTTCTGAGCACACTCACCTTTCCCTCTGTATTAGAGATCCTAGAAAGCAAGAGCGTACTTCTTGCCCTAAAGCAGAGTGTGTTTCATGGATGAGAACTGTGCTGTGTGTTTCCTTCAGAAACGGAGTTAAATGCCAGGCTCTGTGTCTTTCTTCAAGCAAGAATTCGTTTCAGGTAAACGCAGTCACTTTTCACCTCAAACGAAGCTACATTGATCACGAACCTCACACGTTTCTCGCTCTTAACTGAAAAGCATTGGATGTTAGTGGACCTGTGGTTTGTATCAGTTTCAGAAACAGAGTTGATCTAGATATGGTCCGTGTGTAGGAAACACCTTTCTTTTCTTCTGAGCACACTCACGTTTCCCTATGTATTAGAGACTCTAGAAAGCAAGAGCGTGCTTCTTGCTCTAAAGCAGAGTGTGTTTCATGGATGAGAACAGTGCCGTGTGTTTTCCTTCAGAAAAGGAGATAAATGCCAGGCTCTGTGTCTTTCTTCAAGCAAGACTTGGTTTCAGGTAAACGAGGTCACTTTTCTGAACAAACGAAGCTACATTGCTCACGAAGGTCACACTTTTCTCAGTCTTAACTGAAAAGCATTGGATGTTAGAGGACCTGTGGTTTGTATCAGTTTCAGAAACAGAGTTGAACTAGATATGGTCCATGTGTGTAGGAAACTCAGTTCTTTTGTTCTGAGCACACTCACGTTTCCCTCTGTATTAGAGACTCTAGAAAGCAAGAGCGTGCTTCTTGCTCTAAAACAGAGTGTGTTTCATGGATGAGAACTGTGCCGTGTGTTTCCCTTCTGAAACGGAGTTAAATGCCAGGGTGTGTGTCTTCCTTCAAGCAAGACTTCGTTTCAGGTAAACGCAGTCACTTTTCAGCTCAAATGAAGCTACATTGTTCACAAAGCACACACGTTTCTGGCTCTTAACTGAAAAGCATTGGATGTTAGAGGACCTGTGGTTTGTATCAGTTTCAGAAGCAGAGTTGAACTAGATATGGTCCGTTTATGTAGGAAACAAAGTTCTTTTGTTCTGAGCACACTCACGTTTCCCTCTGTATTAGAGATTCTGGAAAGCAAGTGCGTGCTTCTTGCTCTAAAGCAGAATGTGTTTCATGGATGAGAACTGTGCCGTCTGTTTCCCTTCAGAAACGAAGTTAAATGCCAGGCTCTGTGTCTTTCTTCAAGCAAGACTTCATTTCAGGTAAACGCAGTCACTTTTCAGCTCAAACGAAGCTACATTATTCACGAAGCTCACATGTTTCTCGCTCTTAACTGAAAAGCATTGGATGTTAGAGGAACTGTGGTTTGTATCAGTTTCAGAAACAGAGTTGAACTAGATATGGTCCGTGTGTGTAGGAAACACATTTCTTTTGCTCTGAGCAAACTAACGTTTCCCTCTGTATTAGAGACTCTAGAAATCAAGAGCATGCTTCTTGCTCTAAAGCAGAGTGTGTTTCATGGATGAGAACTGTGCCGTGTGTTTCCCTTCAGAAATGGAGTTAAATGCCAGGCTCTGTGCCTTCCTACAAGCAAGACATCGTTTCAGGTAAACACAGTCAGTTTTCAGCTCAAACGAAGCTACATTGTTCACAAAGCTCACACATTTCTCGCTCTTAACTGAAAAGCATTGGATGTTAGAGGACCTACGGTTTGTATCAGTTTCAGCAACAGAGTTGAACTAGATATGGTCCGTGTGTGTAGGAAACACAGTTCTTTTTTCCTGAGCACACTCACGTTACCTGTTGTACTACAGACTCTAGAAAGCAAGAGCGTGCTTCTTGCTCTAAAGCAGAGTGTGTTTCATGGATGAGAACTGTGCCGTGTGTTTTCCTTCAGAAAAGGAGTTAAATGCCAGGCTCTGTGTCTTTCTTCAAGCAAGACTTGGTTTCAGGTAAACGAGGTCACTTTTCTGAACAATCGAAGCTACATTATTCACGAAGCTCACATGTTTCTCGCTCTTAACTGAAAAGCATTGGATGTTAGAGGAACTGTGGTTTGTATCAGTTTCAGAAACAGAGTTGAACTAGATATGGTCCGTGTGTGTAGGAAACACATTTCTTTTGTTCTGAGCAAACTCACGTTTCCCTCTGTATTAGAGACTCTAGAAATCAAGAGCATGCTTCTTGCTCTAAAGCAGAGTGTGTTTCATGGATGGGAACTGTGCCGTGTGTTTCCCTTCAGAAACGGAGTTAAATGCCAGGCTCTGTGCCTTCCTACAAGCAAGACATCGTTTCAGGTAAACACAGTCACTTTTCAGCTCAAACGAAGCTACATTGTTCACAAAGCTCACACGTTTCTCGCTCTTAAATGAAAAGCATTGGATATTAGAGGACCTGTGGTTTGTATCAGTTTCAGAAACAGAGTTGAACTAGATATGGTCCGTGTAGGAAACACATTTCTTTTGTACTGAGCACACTCACGTTTCCCTATGTATTAGAGAGTATAGAAAGCAAGAGAGTGCTTCTTGCTCTAAAGCAGAGTGTGTTTCATGGATGAGAACTGTGCCGTGTGTTTCCCTTCAGAAACGGAGTTAAATGCCAGGGTGTGTGTCTTCCTTCAAGCAAGACATCGTTTCAGGTAAACGCAGTCACTTTTCAGCTCAAACGAAGCTACATTGTTCACAAAGCACACACGTTTCTCGCTCTTAACTGAAAAGCATTGGATGTTAGAGGACCTGTGGATTCTATCAGTTTCAGAAACAGAGTTGAACTAGATATGGTCCGTGTGTGTAGGAAACACCTTTCTTTTCTTCTGAGCACACTCACGTTTCCCTCTGTATTAGAGACTCTAGAAAGCAAGAGCGTGCTTCTTGCTCTAAAACAGAGTGTGTTTCATGGATGAGAACTGTGCCGTGTGTTTCCCTTCTGAAACGGAGTTAAATGCCAGGCTCTGTGCCTTCCTACAAGCAAGACTTCGTTTCAGGTAAACGCAGTCACTTTTCAGCTCAAATGAAGCTACATTGTTCACAAAGCACACACGTTTCTGGCTCTTAACTGAAAAGCATTGGATGTTAGAGGACCTGTGGTTTGTATCAGTTTCAGAAGCAGAGTTGAACTAGATATGGTCCGTTTATGTAGGAAACAAAGTTCTTTTGTTCTGAGCACACTCACGTTTCCCTCTGTATTAGAGATTCTGGAAAGCAAGTGCGTGCTTCTTGCTCTAAAGCAGAATGTGTTTCATGGATGAGAACTGTGCCGTGTGTTTCCCTTCAGAAACGAAGTTAAATGCCAGGCTCTGTGTCTTTCTTCAAGCAAGACTTCGTTTCAGGTAAACGCAGTCACTTTTCAGCTCAAACGAAGCTACATTATTCACGAAGCTCACATGTTTCTCGCTCTTAACTGAAAAGCATTGGATGTTAGAGGAACTGTGGTTTGTATCAGTTTCAGAAACAGAGTTGAACTAGATATGGTCCGTGTGTGTAGGAAACACATTTCTTTTGTTCTGAGCAAACTCACGTTTCCCTCTGTATTAGAGACTCTAGAAATCAAGAGCATGCTTCTTGCTCTAAAGCAGAGTGTGTTTCATGGATGAGAACTGTGCCGTGTGTTTCCCTTCAGAAACGGAGTTAAATGCCAGGCTCTGTGCCTTCCTACAAGCAAGACATCGTTTCAGGTAAACACAGTCACTTTTCAGCTCAAACGAAGCTACATTGTTCACAAAGCTCACACGTTTCTCGCTCTTAACTGAAAAGCATTGGATATTAGAGGACCTGTGGTTTGTATCAGTTTCAGAAACAGAGTTGAACTAGATATGGTCCGTGTGTAGGAAACACGTTTCTTTTGTTCTGAGCACACTCACGTTTCCCTATGTATTAGAGAGTATAGAAAGCAAGAGAGTGCTTCTTGCTCTAAAGCAGAGTGTGTTTCATGGATGAGAACTGTGCCGTGTGTTTCCCTTCAGAAACGGAGTTAAATGCCAGTGTGTGTGTCTTCCTTCAAGCAAGACATCGTTTCAGGTAAACGCAGTCACTTTTCAGCTCAAACGAAGCTACATTGTTCACAAAGCACACACGTTTCTCGCTCTTAACTGAAAAGCATTGGATGTTAGAGGACCTGTGGATTCTATCAGTTTCAGAAACAGAGTTGAACTAGATATGGTCCGTGTGTTTAGGAAACACAGTTCTTTTGTTCTGAGCACACTCACGTTTCCCTCTCTATTAGAGACTCTAGAAATCAAGAGCGTGCTTCTTGCTCTAAAGCAGAGTGTGTTTCATTTATGAGAACTGTGCCGTGTGTTTCCCTTCAGAAACGGAGTTAAATGCCAGGCTCTATGCCTTCCTACAAGCAAGACCTCGTTTCAGGTAAACACAGTCAGTTTTCAGCTCAAACGAAGCTACATTGTTCACAAAGCTCACACGTTTCTCGCTCTTAACTGAAAAGCATTGGATGTTAGAGGACCTACGGTTTGTATCAGTTTCAGAAACAGAGTTGAACTAGATATGGTCCGTGTGTGTAGGAAACACAGTTCTTTTTATCTGAGCACACTCACGTTACCTGTTGTATTACAGACTCTAGAAAGCAAGAGCGTGCTTCTTGCTCTAAAGCAGAGTGTGTTTCATGGGTGAGAACTGTGCCGTGTGTTTTCCTTCAGAAAAGGAGTTAAATGCCAGGCTCTGTGTCTTTCTTCAAGCAAGACTTGGTTTCAGGTAAACGAGGTCACTTTTCTGAACAATCGAAGCTACATTGTTCACGAAGGTCACACGTTTCTCAGTCTTAACTGAAAAGCATTGGATGTTAGAGGACCTGTGGTTTGTATCAGTTTCAGAAACAGAGTTGAACTACATATGGTCCGTGTGTAGGAAACACATTTCTTTTGTTCTGAGCACACTCACCTTTCCCTCTGTATTAGAGATCCTAGAAAGCAAGAGCGTACTTCTTACCCTAAAGCAGAGTGTGTTTCATGGATGAGAACTGTGCTGTGTGTTTCCTTCAGAAACGGAGTTAAATGCCAGGCTCTGTGTCTTTCTTCAAGCAAGAATTCGTTTCAGGTAAACGCAGTCACTTTTCACCTCAAACGAAGCTACATTGATCACGAACCTCACACGTTTCTCGCTCTTAACTGAAAAGCATTGGATGTTAGTGGACCTGTGGTTTGTATCAGTTTCAGAAACAGAGTTGATCTAGATATGGTCCGTGTGTAGGAAACACCTTTCTTTTCTTCTGAGCACACTCACGTTTATCTCTGTATTAGAGACTCTAGAAAGCAAGAGCGTGCTTCTTGCTCTAAAACAGAGTGTGTTTCATGGATGAGAACTGTGCCGTGTGTTTCCCTTCTGAAACGGAGTTAAATGCCAGGCTCTGTGCCTTCCTACAAGCAAGATTTCGTTTCAGGTAAACGCAGTCACTTTTCAGCTCAAATGAAGCTACATTGTTCACAAAGCACACACGTTTCTGGCTCTTAACTGAAAAGCATTGGATGTTAGAGGACCTGTGGTTTGTATCAGTTTAAGAAACAGAGTTGAACTAGATATGGTCCGTTTATGTAGGAAACAAAGTTCTTTTGTTCTGAGCACACTCACGTTTCCCTCTGTGTTATAGATTCTGGAAAGCAAGTGCGTGCTTCTTGCTCTAAAGCAGAATGTGTTTCATGGATGAGAACTGTGCCGTGTGTTTCCCTTCAGAAACGAAGTTAAATGCCAGGCTCTGTGTCTTTCTTCAAGCAAGACTTCGTTTCAGGTAAACGCAGTCACTTTTCAGCTCAAACGAAGCTACATTATTCACGAAGCTCACATGTTTCTCGCTCTTAACTGAAAAGCATTGGATGTTAGAGGAACTGTGGTTTGTATCAGTTTCAGAAACAGAGTTGAACTAGATATGGTCCGTGTGTGTAGGAAACACATTTCTTTTGTTCTGAGCAAACTCACGTTTCCCTCTGTATTAGAGACTCTAGAAATCAAGAGCATGCTTCTTGCTCTAAAGCAGAGTGTGTTTCATGGATGAGAACTGTGCCGTGTGTTTCCCTTCAGAAACGGAGTTAAATGCCAGGCTCTGTGCCTTCCTACAAGCAAGACATCGTTTCAGGTAAACACAGTCACTTTTCAGCTCAAACGAAGCTACATTGTTCACAAAGCTCACACGTTTCTCGCTCTTAAATGAAAAGCATTGGATATTAGAGGACCTGTGGTTTGTATCAGTTTCAGAAACAGAGTTGAACTAGATATGGTCCGTGTAGGAAACACATTTCTTTTGTACTGAGCACACTCACGTTTCCCTATGTATTAGAGAGTATAGAAAGCAAGAGAGTGCTTCTTGCTCTAAAGCAGAGTGTGTTTCATGGATGAGAACTGTGCCGTGTGTTTCCCTTCAGAAACGGAGTTAAATGCCAGGGTGTGTGTCTTCCTTCAAGCAAGACATCGTTTCAGGTAAACGCAGTCACTTTTCAGCTCAAAGGAAGCTACATTGTTCACAAAGCACACACGTTTCTCGCTCTTAACTGAAAAGCATTGGATGTTAGAGGACCTGTGGATTCTATCAGTTTCAGAAACAGAGTTGAACTAGATATGGTCCGTGTGTGTAGGAAACACCTTTCTTTTCTTCTGAGCACACTCACGTTTCCCTCTGTATTAGAGACTCTAGAAAGCAAGAGCGTGCTTCTTGCTCTAAAACAGAGTGTGTTTCATGGATGAGAACTGTGCCGTGTGTTTCCCTTCTGAAACGGAGTTAAATGCCAGGCTCTGTGCCTTCCTACAAGCAAGACTTCGTTTCAGGTAAACGCAGTCACTTTTCAGCTCAAATGAAGCTACATTGTTCACAAAGCACACACGTTTCTGGCTCTTAACTGAAAAGCATTGGATGTTAGAGGACCTGTGGTTTGTATCAGTTTCAGAAGCAGAGTTGAACTAGATATGGTCCGTTTATGTAGGAAACAAAGTTCTTTTGTTCTGAGCACACTCACGTTTCCCTCTGTATTAGAGATTCTGGAAAGCAAGTGCGTGCTTCTTGCTCTAAAGCAGAATGTGTTTCATGGATGAGAACTGTGCCGTGTGTTTCCCTTCAGAAACGGAGTTAAATGCCAGGCTCTGTGCCTTCCTACAAGCAAGACATCGTTTCAGGTAAACACAGTCACTTTTCAGCTCAAACGAAGCTACATTGTTCACAAAGCTCACACGTTTCTCGCTCTTAACTGAAAAGCATTGGATATTAGAGGACCTGTGGTTTGTATCAGTTTCAGAAACAGAGTTGAACTAGATATGGTCCGTGTGTAGGAAACACGTTTCTTTTGTTCTGAGCACACTCACGTTTCCCTATGTATTAGAGAGTATAGAAAGCAAGAGAGTGCTTCTTGCTCTAAAGCAGAGTGTGTTTCATGGATGAGAACTGTGCCGTGTGTTTCCCTTCAGAAACGGAGTTAAATGCCATGGTGTGTGTCTTCCTTCAAGCAAGACATCGTTTCAGGTAAACGCAGTCACTTTTCAGCTCAAAGGAAGCTACATTGTTCACAAAGCACACACGTTTCTCGCTCTTAACTGAAAAGCATTGGATGTTAGAGGACCTGTGGATTCTATCAGTTTCAGAAACAGAGTTGAACTAGATATGGTCCGTGTGTGTAGGAAACACCTTTCTTTTCTTCTGAGCACACTCACGTTTCCCTCTGTATTAGAGACTCTAGAAAGCAAGAGCGTGCTTCTTGCTCTAAAACAGAGTGTGTTTCATGGATGAGAACTGTGCCGTGTGTTTCCCTTCAGAAACGAAGTTAAATGCCAGGCTCTGTGTCTTTCTTCAAGCAAGACTTCGTTTCAGGTAAACGCAGTCACTTTTCAGCTCAAACGAAGCTACATTATTCACGAAGCTCACATGTTTCTCGCTCTTAACTGAAAAGCATTGGATGTTAGAGGAACTGTGGTTTGTATCAGTTTCAGAAACAGAGTTGAACTAGATATGGTCCGTGTGTGTAGGAAACACATTTCTTTTGTTCTGAGCAAACGAACGTTTCCCTCTGTATTAGAGACTCTAGAAATCAAGAGCATGCTTCTTGCTCTAAAGCAGAGTGTGTTTCATGGATGAGAACTGTGCCGTGTGTTTCCCTTCAGAAACGGAGTTAAATGCCAGGCTCTGTGCCTTCCTACAAGCAAGACATCGTTTCAGGTAAACACAGTCACTTTTCAGCTCAAACGAAGCTACATTGTTCACAAAGCTCACACGTTTCTCGCTCTTAACTGAAAAGCATTGGATATTAGAGGACCTGTGGTTTGTATCAGTTTCAGAAACAGAGTTGAACTAGATATGGTCCGTGTGTAGGAAACACGTTTCTTTTGTTCTGAGCACACTCACGTTTCCCTATGTATTAGAGAGTATAGAAAGCAAGAGAGTGCTTCTTGCTCTAAAGCAGAGTGTGTTTCATGGATGAGAACTGTGCCGTGTGTTTCCCTTCAGAAACGGAGTTAAATGCCAGTGTGTGTGTCTTCCTTCAAGCAAGACATCGTTTCAGGTAAACGCAGTCACTTTTCAGCTTAAACGAAGCTACATTGTTCACAAAGCACACACGTTTCTCGCTCTTAACTGAAAAGCATTGGATGTTAGAGGACCTGTGGATTCTATCAGTTTCAGAAACAGAGTTGAACTAGATATGGTCCGTGTGTTTAGGAAACACAGTTCTTTTGTTCTGAGCACACTCACGTTTCCCTCTCTATTAGAGACTCTAGAAATCAAGAGCGTGCTTCTTGCTCTAAAGCAGAGTGTGTTTCATTTATGAGAACTGTGCCGTGTGTTTCCCTTCAGAAACGGAGTTAAATGCCAGGCTCTATGCCTTCCTACAAGCAAGACCTCGTTTCAGGTAAACACAGTCAGTTTTCAGCTCAAACGAAGCTACATTGTTCACAAAGCTCACACGTTTCTCGCTCTTAACTGAAAAGCATTGGATGTTAGAGGACCTACGGTTTGTATCAGTTTCAGAAACAGAGTTGAACTAGATATGGTCCGTGTGTGTAGGAAACACAGTTCTTTTTATCTGAGCACACTCACGTTACCTGTTGTATTACAGACTCTAGAAAGCAAGAGCGTGCTTCTTGCTCTAAAGCAGAGTGTGCTTCATGGATGAGAACTGTGCCGTGTGTTTTCCTTCAGAAAAGGAGTTAAATGCCAGGCTCTGTGTCTTTCTTCAAGCAAGACTTGGTTTCAGGTAAACGAGGTCACTTTTCTGAACAATCGAAGCTACATTGTTCACGAAGGTCACACGTTTCTCAGTCTTAACTGAAAAGCATTGGATGTTAGAGGACCTGTGGTTTGTATCAGTTTCAGAAACAGAGTTGAACTACATATGGTCCGTGTGTAGGAAACACATTTCTTTTGTTCTGAGCACACTCACCTTTCCCTCTGTATTAGAGATCCTAGAAAGCAAGAGCGTACTTCTTGCCCTAAAGCAGAGTGTGTTTCATGGATGAGAACTGTGCTGTGTGTTTCCTTCAGAAACGGAGTTAAATGCCAGGCTCTGTGTCTTTCTTCAAGCAAGAATTCGTTTCAGGTAAACGCAGTCACTTTTCACCTCAAACGAAGCTACATTGATCACGAACCTCACACGTTTCTCGCTCTTAACTGAAAAGCATTGGATGTTAGTGGACCTGTGGTTTGTATCAGTTTCAGAAACAGAGTTGATCTAGATATGGTCCGTGTGTAGGAAACACCTTTCTTTTCTTCGGAGCACACTCACGTTTATCTCTGTATTAGAGACTCTAGAAAGCAAGAGCGTGCTTCTTGCTCTAAAACAGAGTGTGTTTCATGGATGAGAACTGTGCCGTGTGTTTCCCTTCTGAAACGGAGTTAAATGCCAGGCTCTGTGCCTTCCTACAAGCAAGATTTCGTTTCAGGTAAACGCAGTCACTTTTCAGCTCAAATGAAGCTACATTGTTCACAAAGCACACACGTTTCTGGCTCTTAACTGA
This sequence comes from Onychomys leucogaster, assembly GCA_949786385.1. Taxonomy (NCBI): domain Eukaryota; kingdom Metazoa; phylum Chordata; class Mammalia; order Rodentia; family Cricetidae; genus Onychomys; species Onychomys leucogaster. The sequence continues at coordinate 27,862 of CATKUP010000824.1, forward strand.
AAAGCATTGGATGTTAGAGGACCTGTGGTTTGTATCAGTTTAAGAAACAGAGTTGAACTAGATATGGTCCGTTTATGTAGGAAACAAAGTTCTTTTGTTCGGAGCACACTCACGTTTCCCTCTGTATTAGAGATTCTGGAAAGCAAGTGCGTGCTTCTTGCTCTAAAGCAGAATGTGTTTCATGGATGAGAACTGTGCCGTGTGTTTCCCTTCAGAAACGAAGTTAAATGCCAGGCTCTGTGTCTTTCTTCAAGCAAGACTTCGTTTCAGGTAAACGCAGTCACTTTTCAGCTCAAACGAAGCTACATTATTCATGAAGCTCACATGTTTCTTGCTCTTAACTGAAAAGCATTGGATGTTAGAGGAACTGTGGTTTGTATCAGTTTCAGAAACAGAGTTGAACTAGATATGGTCCGTGTGTGTAGGAAACACATTTCTTTTGTTCTGAGCAAACGAACGTTTCCCTCTGTATTAGAGACTCTAGAAATCAAGAGCATGCTTCTTGCTCTAAAGCAGAGTGTGTTTCATGGATGAGAACTGTGCCGTGTGTTTCCCTTCAGAAACGGAGTTAAATGCCAGGCTCTGTGCCTTCCTACAAGCAAGACATCGTTTCAGGTAAACACAGTCACTTTTCAGCTCAAACGAAGCTACATTGTTCACAAAGCTCACACGTTTCTCGCTCTTAACTGAAAAGCATTGGATATTAGAGGACCTGTGGTTTGTATCAGTTTCAGAAACAGAGTTGAACTAGATATGGTCCGTGTGTAGGAAACACATTTCTTTTGTTCTGAGCACACTCACGTTTCCCTATGTATTAGAGAGTATAGAAAGCAAGAGAGTGCTTCTTGCTCTAAAGCAGAGTGTGTTTCATGGATGAGAACTGTGCCGTGTGTTTCCCTTCAGAAACGGAGTTAAATGCCAGGGTGTGTGTCTTCCTTCAAGCAAGACATCGTTTCAGGTAAACGCAGTCACTTTTCAGCTCAAACGAAGCTACATTGTTCACTAAGCTCACACGTTTCTCGCTCTTAACTGAAAAGCATTGGATATTAGAGGACCTGTGGTTTGTATCAGTTTCAGAAACAGAGTTGAACTAGATATGGTCCGTTTATGTAGGAAACAAAGTTCTTTTGTTCTGAGCACACTCACGTTTCCCTCTGTATTAGAGATTCTGGAAAGCAAGTGCGTGCTTCTTGCTCTAAAGCAGAATGTGTTTCATGGATGAGAACTGTGCCGTGTGTTTCCCTTCAGAAACGAAGTTAAATGCCAGGCTCTGTGTCTTTCTTCAAGCAAGACTTCGTTTCAGGTAAACGCAGTCACTTTTCAGCTCAAACGAAGCTACATTATTCACGAAGCTCACATGTTTCTCGCTCTTAACTGAAAAGCATTGGATGTTAGAGGACCTACGGTTTGTATCAGTTTCAGCAACAGAGTTGAACTAGATATGGTCCGTGTGTGTAGGAAACACAGTTCTTTTTTTCTGAGCACACTCACGTTACCTGTTGTATTACAGACTCTAGAAAGCAAGAGCGTGCTTCTTGCTCTAAAGCAGAGTGTGTTTCATGGATGAGAACTGTGCCGTGTGTTTTCCTTCAGAAAAGGAGTTAAATGCCAGGCTCTGTGTCTTTCTTCAAGCAAGACTTGGTTTCAGGTAAACGAGGTCACTTTTCTGAACAATCGAAGCTACATTGTTCACGAAGGTCACACGTTTCTCAGTCTTAACTGAAAAGCATTGGATGTTAGAGGACCTGTGGTTTGTATCAGTTTCAGAAACAGAGTTGAACTAGATATGGTCCGTGTGTAGGAAACACATTTCTTTTGTTCTGAGCACACTCACCTTTCCCTCTGTATTAGAGATCCTAGAAAGCAAGAGCGTACTTCTTGCCCTAAAGCAGAGTGTGTTTCATGGATGAGAACTGTGCTGTGTGTTTCCTTCAGAAACGGAGTTAAATGCCAGGCTCTGTGTCTTTCTTCAAGCAAGAATTCGTTTCAGGTAAACGCAGTCACTTTTCACCTCAAACGAAGCTACATTGATCACGAACCTCACACGTTTCTCGCTCTTAACTGAAAAGCATTGGATGTTAGTGGACCTGTGGTTTGTATCAGTTTCAGAAACAGAGTTGATCTAGATATGGTCCGTGTGTAGGAAACACCTTTCTTTTCTTCTGAGCACACTCACGTTTCCCTCTGTATTAGAGACTCTAGAAACAAGAGCGTGCTTCTTGCTCTAAAACAGAGTGTGTTTCATGGATGAGAACTGTGCCGTGTGTTTCCCTTCTGAAACGGAGTTAAATGCCAGGCTCTGTGCCTTCCTACAAGTAAGACTTCGTTTCAGGTAAACACAGTCACTTTTCAGCTCAAATGAAGCTACATTGTTCACAAAGCACACACGTTTCTGGCTCTTAACTGAAAAGCATTGGATGTTAGAGGACCTGTGGTTTGTATCAGTTTCAGAAGCAGAGTTGAACTAGATATGGTCCATTTATGTAGGAAACAAAGTTCTTTTGTTCTGAGCACACTCACGTTTCCCTCTGTATTAGAGATTCTGGAAAGCAAGTGCGTGCTTCTTGCTCTAAAGCAGAATGTGTTTCATGGATGAGAACTGTGCCGTGTGTTTCCCTTCAGAAACGAAGTTAAATGCCAGGCTCTGTGTCTTTCTTCAAGCAAGACTTCGTTTCAGGTAAACGCAGTCACTTTTCAGCTCAAACGAAGCTACATTATTCACGAAGCTCACATGTTTCTCGCTCTTAACTGAAAAGCATTGGATGTTAGAGGAACTGTGGTTTGTATCAGTTTCAGAAACAGAGTTGAACTAGATATGGTCCGTGTGTGTAGGAAACACATTTCTTTTGTTCTGAGCAAACTAACGTTTCCCTCTGTATTAGAGACTCTAGAAATCAAGAGCATGCTTCTTGCTCTAAAGCAGAGTGTGTTTCATGGATGAGAACTGTGCCGTGTGTTTCCCTTCAGAAACGGAGTTAAATGCCAGGCTCTGTGCCTTCCTACAAGCAAGACATCGTTTCAGGTAAACACAGTCACTTTTCAGCTCAAACGAAGCTACATTGTTCACAAAGCTCACACGTTTCTCGCTCTTAACTGAAAAGCATTGGATATTAGAGAACCTGTGGTTTGTATCAGTTTCAGAAACAGAGTTGAACTAGATATGGTCCGTGTGTAGGAAACACATTTCTTTTGTTCTGAGCACACTCACGTTTCCCTATGTATTAGAGAGTATAGAAAGCAAGAGAGTGCTTCTTGCTCTAAAGCAGAGTGTGTTTCATGGATGAGAACTGTGCCGTGTGTTTCCCTTCAGAAACGGAGTTAAATGCCAGGGTGTGTGTCTTCCTTCAAGCAAGACATCGTTTCAGGTAAACGCAGTCACTTTTCAGCTCAAACGAAGCTACATTGTTCACTAAGCTCACACGTTTCTCGCTCTTAACTGAAAAGCATTGGATATTAGAGGACCTGTGGTTTGTATCAGTTTCAGAAACAGAGTTGAACTAGATATGGTCCGTTTATGTAGGAAACAAAGTTCTTTTGTTCTGAGCACACTCACGTTTCCCTCTGTATTAGAGATTCTGGAAAGCAAGTGCGTGCTTCTTGCTCTAAAGCAGAATGTGTTTCATGGATGAGAACTGTGCCGTGTGTTTCCCTTCAGAAACGAAGTTAAATGCCAGGCTCTGTGTCTTTCTTCAAGCAAGACTTCGTTTCAGGTAAACGCAGTCACTTTTCAGCTCAAACGAAGCTACATTATTCACGAAGCTCACATGTTTCTCGCTCTTAACTGAAAAGCATTGGATGTTAGAGGACCTACGGTTTGTATCAGTTTCAGCAACAGAGTTGAACTAGATATGGTCCGTGTGTGTAGGAAACACAGTTTTTTTTTTCTGAGCACACTCACGTTACCTGTTGTATTACAGACTCTAGAAAGCAAGAGCGTGCTTCTTGCTCTAAAGCAGAGTGTGTTTCATGGATGAGAACTGTGCCGTGTGTTTTCCTTCAGAAAAGGGGTTAAATGCCAGGCTCTGTGTCTTTCTTCAAGCAAGACTTGGTTTCAGGTAAACGAGGTCACTTTTCTGAACAATCGAAGCTACATTGTTCACGAAGGTCACACGTTTCTCAGTCTTAACTGAAAAGCATTGGATGTTAGAGGACCTGTGGTTTGTATCAGTTTCAGAAACAGAGTTGAACTAGATATGGTCCGTGTGTAGGAAACACATTTCTTTTGTTCTGAGCACACTCACCTTTCCCTCTGTATTAGAGATCCTAGAAAGCAAGAGCGTACTTCTTGCCCTAAAGCAGAGTGTGTTTCATGGATGAGAACTGTGCTGTGTGTTTCCTTCGGAAACGGAGTTAAATGCCAGGCTCTGTGTCTTTCTTCAAGCAAGAATTCGTTTCAGGTAAACGCAGTCACTTTTCACCTCAAACGAAGCTACATTGATCACGAACCTCACACGTTTCTCGCTCTTAACTGAAAAGCATTGGATGTTAGTGGACCTGTGGTTTGTATCAGTTTCAGAAACAGAGTTGATCTAGATATGGTCCGTGTGTAGGAAACACCTTTCTTTTCTTCTGAGCACACTCACGTTTCCCTCTGTATTAGAGACTCTAGAAACAAGAGCGTGCTTCTTGCTCTAAAACAGAGTGTGTTTCATGGATGAGAACTGTGCCGTGTGTTTCCCTTCTGAAACGGAGTTAAATGCCAGGCTCTGTGCCTTCCTACAAGCAAGACTTCGTTTCAGGTAAACGCAGTCACTTTTCAGCTCAAATGAAGCTACATTGTTCACAAAGCACACACGTTTCTGGCTCTTAACTGAAAAGCATTGGATGTTAGAGGACCTGTGGTTTGTATCAGTTTCAGAAACAGAGTTGAACTAGATATGGTCCGTTTATGTAGGAAACAAAGTTCTTTTGTTCTGAGCACACTCACGTTTCCCTCTGTATTAGAGATTCTGGAAAGCAAGTGCGTGCTTCTTGCTCTAAAGCCGAATGTGTTTCATGGATGAGAACTGTGCCGTGTGTTTCCCTTCAGAAACGAAGTTAAATGCCAGGCTCTGTGTCTTTATTCAAGCAAGACTTCGTTTCAGGTAAACGCAGTCACTTTTCAAATCAAACGAAGCTACATTGTTCACAAAGCTCACACGTTTCTCGCTCTTAACTGAAAAGCATTGGATGTTAGAGGACCTACGGTTTGTATCAGTTTCAGAAACAGAGTTGAACTAGATATGGTCCGTGTGTGTAGGAAAAACAGTTCTTTTTTTATGAGCACACTCACGTTACCTGTTGTATTACAGACTCTAGAAAGCATAAGCGTGCTTCTTGCTCTAAAGCAGAGTGTGTTTCATGGATGAGAACTGTGCCGTGTGTTTTCCTTCAGAAAAGGAGTTAAATGCCAGGCTCTGTGTCTTTCTTCAAGCAAGACTTGGTTTCAGGTAAACGAGGTCACTTTTCTGAACAAACGAAGCTACATTGTTCACGAAGGTCACACGTTTCTCAATCTTAACTGAAAAGCATTGGATGTTAGAGGACCTGTGGTTTGTATCAGTTTCAGAAACAGAGTTGAACTAGATATGGTCCGTGTGTAGGAAACACATTTCTTTTGTTCTGAGCACACTCACCTTTCCCTCTGTATTAGAGATCCTAGAAAGCAAGAGCGTACTTCTTGCCCTAAAACAGAGTGTGTTTCATGGATGAGAACTGTGCTGTGTGTTTCCTTCAGAAACGGAGTTAAATGCCAGGCTCTGTGTCTTTCTTCAAGCAAGAATTCGTTTCAGGTAAACGCAGTCACTTTTCACCTCAAACGAAGCTACATTGATCACGAACCTCACACGTTTCTCGCTCTTAACTGAAAAGCATTGGATGTTAGAGGAACTGTGGTTTGTATCAGTTTCAGAAACAGAGTTGAACTAGATATGGTCCGTGTGTGTAGGAAACACAGTTCTTTTGTTCTGAGCACACTCACGTTTCCCTCTGTATTAGAGATTCCAGAAAGCAAGAGCGTGCTTCTTGCTCTGAAGCAGAGTGTGATCAATGGATGAGAACTCTGCTGTGTGTTCCACTTCAGAAATGGAGTTAAATCCCAGGCTCTGAGTCTTCCTACAAGCAAGACTTTGTATCAGTTAAGGGCAGTTACTTTACAGGTCAAACGAACTAAATCATACACAAAGCTCACACGTTTCTCGGTCATAATTGAAAAGCATTGCATGTTACAGGACCTGTGCTTTGTGTCAGTTTCAGAAGAGTTGAACTAGATATGGTCCTTATGTGTAGGAAACACAGTTTTTTTGTTCTGAGCACCATCACGTTTCCTGCTGTATTAGAGACTCTAGAAAAGAAGAGCGTGCTTCTTGCTCTATTGCAGAGTGTGATTCATGGATCAAAACTGTGCTGTGTGTTTCCTTTCAGAAATCGAGTTAAATCCCAGGCTCTGGGTTTTCCTACAAGCAAGCCTTCATTTCAGGTAAGGGCAGTCACTTTTCAGCTCAAATGAACTATATCGTTCACGAAGCTAACACATTTCTCATCTTAACTAACAAGCATTGGATGTTAGAGGACCAGTGCTTTGTATCAATTTCAGAAGCAGAGTTAGACTAGATATGGTCCGTATGTGTTGGAAAAACCATTCTTTTGTTCTAAGCACACTCATGTTTCCTGCTGTCTTAGAGAATCTAGAGAGCAAGAGCCTGCTTCTTGCTCTAAAGCAGAGTGTGATCAATGGATGAAAACTCTGCAATGTATTTCCCTTCAGAAATGGAGTTAAATGCCAGGCTCTGTGCCTTCCTACAAGCAAGACTGCGTTTCAAGTAAACGCATCACTTTTCACCTCAAACGAAGCTACATTGTTCACAAAGCACACACGTTTCTCACTTTTCACTGAAAAGCATTGGATGTTAGAGGACCTGTGGATTCTATCTGTTTCAGAAACAGAGTTGAACTACATATGGTCCGTGTGTGTAGTAAACACAGTTTTTTTATTCTGAGCACCATCACGTTTCCTGCTGTATTAGAGACTATAGAAAACAAGAGCGTGCTTCTTGCTCTATTGCAGAGTGTGATTCATGGATCAAAACTGTGCCGTGTGTTTCTCTTCAGAAACGAAGTTAAATGCCAGGCTCTGTGTCTTTCTTCAAGCAAGACTTCGTTTCAGGTAAACGCAGTCACTTTTCAGCTCAAACGAAGCTACATTATTCACGAAGCTCACATGTTTCTCGCTCTTAACTGAAAAGCATTGGATGTTAGAGGAACTGTGGTTTGTATCAGTTTCAGAAACAGAGTTGAACTAGATATGGTCCGTGTGTGTAGGAAACACATTTCTTTTGTTCTGAGCAAACTCACGTTTCCCTCTGTATTAGAGACTCTAGAAATCAAGAGCATGCTTCTTGCTCTAAAGCAGAGTGTGTTTCATGGATGAGAACTGTGCTGTGTGTTTCCCTTCAGAAATTGAGTTAAATGCCAGGCTCTGTGCCTTCCTACAAGCAAGACATCGTTTCAGGTAAACACAGTCACTTTTCAGCTCAAACGAAGCTACATTGTTCACAAAGCTCACACGTTTCTCGCTCTTAACTGAAAAGCATTGGATATTAGAGGACCTGTGGTTTGTATCAGTTTCAGAAACAGAGTTGAACTAGATATGGTCGGTGTGTAGAAAACACATTTCTTTTGTTCTGAGCACACTCACGTTTCCCTATGTATTAGAGAGTATAGAAAGCAAGAGAGTGCTTCTTGCTCTAAAGCAGAGTGTGTTTCATGGATGAGAACTGTGCCGTGTGTTTCCCTTCAGAAACAGAGTTAAATGCCAGGGTGTGTGTCTTCCTTCAAGCAAGACATCGTTTCAGGTAAACGCAGTCACTTTTCAGCTCAAACGAAGCTAGATTGTTCACAAAGCACACACGTTTCTCGCTCTTAACTGAAAAGCATTGGATGTTAGAGGACCTGTGGATTCTATCAGTTTCAGAAACAGAGTTGAACTAGATATGGTCCGTGTGTGTAGGAAACACAGTTCTTTTTTTCTGAGCACACTCACGTTACCTGTTGTATTACAGACTCTAGAAAGCAAGAGCGTGCTTCTTGCTCTAAAGCAGAGTGTGTTTCATGGATGAGAACTGTGCCGTGTGTTTTCCTTCAGAAAAGGAGTTAAATGCCAGGCTCTGTGTCTTTCTTCAAGCAAGACTTGGTTTCAGGTAAACGAGGTCACTTTTCTGAACAAACGAAGCTACATTGTTCACGAAGGTCACACGTTTCTCAGTCTTAACTGAAAAGCATTGGATGTTAGAGGACCTGTGGTTAGTATCAGTTTCAGAAACAGAGTTGAACTAGATATGGTCCGTGTGTAGGAAACACATTTCTTTTGTTCTGAGCACACTCACGTTTCCCTATGTATTAGAGAGTATAGAAAGCAAGAGAGTGCTTCTTGCTCTAAAGCAGAGTGTGTTTCATGGATGAGAACTGTGCCGTGTGTTTCCCTTCAGAAACGGAGTTAAATGCCAGGGTGTGTGTCTTCCTTCAAGCAAGACATCGTTTCAGGTAAACGCAGTCACTTTTCAGCTCAAACGAAGCTACATTGTTCACAAAGCACACAGGTTTCTCGCTCTTAACTGAAAAGCATTGGATGTTAGAGGACCTGTGGATTCTATCAGTTTCAGAAACAGAGTTGAACTAGAAATGGTCCGTGTGTGTAGGAAACACATTTCTTTTGTTCTGAGCACACTCACGTTTCCCTATGTATTAGAGAGTATAGAAAGCAAGAGAGTGCTTCTTGCCCTAAAGCAGAGTGTGTTTCATGGATGAGAACTGTGCTGTGTGTTTCCTTCAGAAACGGAGTTAAATGCCAGGCTCTGTGTCTTTCTTCAAGCAAGAATTCGTTTCAGGTAAACACAGTCACTTTTCACCTCAAACGAAGCTACATTGATCACGAACCTCACACGTTTCTCGCTCTTAACTGAAAAGCATTGGATGTTAGTGGACCTGTGGTTTGTATCAGTTTCAGAAACAGAGTTGAACTAGATATGGTCCGTGTGTGTAGGAAACACAGTTCTTTTGTTCTGAGCACACTCACGTTTCCCTCTGTATTAGAGATTTCAGAAAGCAAGAGCGTGCTTCTTGCTCTGAAGCAGAGTGTGATCAATGGATGAGAACTCTGCTGTGTGTTCCACTTCAGAAATGGAGTTAAATCCCAGGCTCTGAGTCTTCCTACAAGCAAGACTTTGTATCAGTTAAGGGCAGTTACTTTACAGGTCAAACGTACTACATCATACACAAAGCTCACTCGTTTCTCGGTCATAATTGAAAAGCATTGCATGTTACAGGACCTGTGCTTTGTGTCAGTTTCAGAAGAGTTGAACTAGATATGGTCCTTATGTGTAGGAAACACAGTTTTTTTGTTCTGAGCACCATCACGTTTCCTGCTGTATTAGAGACTCTAGAAAAGAAGAGCGTGCTTCTTGCTCTATTGCAGAGTGAGATTCATGGATCAAAACTGTGCTGTGTGTTTCCCTTCAGAAATGGAGTTAAATGCCAGGCTCTGTGTCTTTCTTCAAGCAAGAATTCCTTTCAGGTAAACGCAGTCACTTTTCACCTCAAACGAAGCTACATTGATCACGAACCTCACACGTTTCTCGCTCTTAACTGAAAAGCATTGGATGTTAGTGGACCTGTGGTTTGTATCAGTTTCAGAAACAGAGTTGATCTAGATATGGTCCGTGTGTAGGAAACACCTTTCTTTTCTTCTGAGCACACTCACGTTTCCCTCTGTATTAGAGACTCTAGAAAGCAAGAGCGTGCTTCTTGCTCTAAAACAGAGTGTGTTTCATGGATGAGAACTGTGCCGTGTGTTTCCCTTCTGAAACGGAGTTAAATGCCAGGCTCTGTGCCTTCCTACAAGCAAGACTTCGTTTCAGGTAAACGCAGTCACTTTTCAGCTCAAATGAAGCTACATTGATCACGAACCTCACACGTTTCTCGCTCTTAACTGAAAAGCATTGGATGTTAGTGGACCTGTGGTTTGTATCAGTTTCAGAAACAGAGTTGAACTAGATATGGTCCGTTTATGTAGGAAACAAAGTTCTTTTGTTCTGAGCACACTCACGTTTCCCTCTGTATTAGAGATTCTGGAAAGCAAGTGTGTGCTTCTTGCTCTAAAGCAGAATGTGTTTCATGGATGAGAAATGTGCCGTGTGTTTCCCTTCAGAAACGAAGTTAAATGCCAGGCTCTGTGTCTTTCTTCAAGCAAGACTTCGTTTCAGGTAAACGCAGTCACTTTTCAGCTCAAACGAAGCTACATTATTCACGAAGCTCACATGTTTCTCGCTCTGAACTGAAAAGCATTTGATGTTAGAGGAACTGTGGTTTGTATCAGTTTCAGAAACAGTGTTGAACTAGATATGGTCCGTGTGTGTAGGAAACACATTTCTTTTGTTCTGAGCAAACTCACGTTTCCCTCTGTATTAGAGACTCAAGAAATCAAGAGCATGCTTCTTGCTCTAAAGCAGAGTGTGTTTCATGGATGAGAACTGTGCCGTGTGTTTCCCTTCAGAAATGGAGTTAAATGCCAGGCTCTGTGCCTTCCTACAAGCAAGACATCGTTTCAGGTAAACACAGTCACTTTTCAGCTCAAACGAAGCTACATTGTTCACAAAGCTCACACGTTTCTAGCTCTTAACTGAAAAGCATTGGATATTAGAGGACCTGTGGTTTGTATCAGTTTCAGAAACAGAGTTGAACTAGATATGGTCCGTGTGTAGGAAACACATTTCTTTTGTTCTGAGCACACTCACGTTTCCCTATGTATTAGAGAGTATAGAAAGCAAGAGAGTGCTTCTTGCTCTAAAGCAGAGTGTGTTTCATGGATGAGAACTGTGCCATGTGTTTCCCTTCAGAAACGGAGTTAAATGCCAGGGTGTGTGTCTTCCTTCAAGCAAGACATCGTTTCAGGTAAACGCAGACACTTTTCAGCTCAAACGAAGCTACATTGTTCACAAAGCACACACGTTTCTCGCTCTTAACTGAAAAGCATTGGATGTTAGAGGACCTGTGGATTCTATCAGTTTCAGAAACAGAGTTGAACTAGATATGGTCTGTGTGTGTAGGAAACACAGTTCTTTTGTTCTGAGCACACTCACGTTTCCCTCTCTATTAGAGACTCTAGAAATCAAGAGCGTGCTTCTTGCTCTAAAGCAGAGTGTGTTTCATTTATGAGAACTGTGCCGTGTGTTTCCCTTCAGAAACGGAGTTAAATGCCAGGCTCTATGCCTTCCTACAAGCAAGACCTCGTTTCAGGTAAACACAGTCAGTTTTCAGCTCAAACGAAGCTACATTGTTCACAAAGCTCACACGTTTCTTGCTCTTAACTGAAAAGCATTGGATGTTAGAGGACCTACGGTTTGTATCAGTTTCAGAAACAGAGTTGAACTAGATATGGTCCGTGTGTGTAGGAAACACAGTTCTTTTTTTCTGAGCACACTCACGTTACCTGTTGTATTACAGACTCTAGAAAGCAAGAGCGTGCTTCTTGCTCTAAAGCAGAGTGTGTTTCATGGATGAGAACTGTGCCGTGTGTTTTCCTTCAGAAAAGGAGTTAAATGCCAGGCTCTGTGTCTTTCTTCAAGCAAGACTTGGTTTCAGGTAAACGAGGTCACTTTTCTGAACAAACGAAGCTACATTGTTCACGAAGGTCACACGTTTCTCAGTCTTAACTGAAAAGCATTGGATGTTAGAGGACCTGTGGTTTGTATCAGTTTCAGAAACAGAGTTGAACTAGATATGGTCCTTGTGTAGGAAACACATTTCTTTTGTTCTGAGCACACTCACCTTTCCCTCTGTATTAGAGATCCTAGAAAGCAAGAGCGTGCTTCTTGCGCTAAAGCAGAGTGTGTTTCATGGATGAGAACTGTGCTGTGTGTTTCCTTCAGAAACGGAGTTAAATGCCAGGCTCTGTGTCTTTCTTCAAGCAAGAATTCGTTTCAGGTAAACGCAGTCACTTTGCACCTCAAACGAAGCTACATTGATCACGAACCTCACACGTTTCTCGCTCTTAACTGAAAAGCATTGGATGTTAGTGGACCTGTGGTTTGTATCAGTTTCAGAAACAGAGTTGAACTAGATATGGTCCGTGTGTGTAGGAAACACAGTTCTTTTGTTCTGAGCACACTCACGTTTCCCTCTGTATTAGAGATTCCAGAAAGCAAGAGCATGCTTCTTGCTCTGAAGCAGAGTGTGATCAATGGATGAGAACTCTGCTGTGTGTTCCACTTCAGAAATGGAGTTAAATCCCAGGCTCTGAGTCTTCCTACAAGCAAGACTTTGTATCAGTTAAGGGCAGTTACTTTACAGGTCAAACGAACTACATCATACACAAAGCTCACACGTTTCTCGGTCATAATTGAAAAGCATTGCATGTTACAGGACCTGTGCTTTGTGTCAGTTTCAGAAGAGTTGAACTAGATATGGTCCTTATGTGTAGGAAACACAGTTTTTTTGTTCTGAGCACCATTACGTTTCCTGCTGTATTAGAGACTCTAGAAAAGAAGAGCGTGCTTCTTGCTCTATTGCAGAGTGTGATTCATGGATCAAAACTGTGCCGTGTGTTTCCCTTCAGAAACAAAGTTAAATGCCAGGCTCTGTGTCTTTCTTCAAGCAAGACTTCGTTTCAGGTAAACGCAGTCACTTTTCAGCTCAAACGAAGCTACATTATTCACGAAGCTCACATGTTTCTCGCTCTTAACTGAAAAGCATTGGATGTTAGAGGAACTGTGGTTTGTATCAGTTTCAGAAACAGAGTTGAACTAGATATGGATCGTGTGTGTAGGAAACACATTTCATTTGTTCTGAGCAAACTCACGTTTCCCTCTGTATTAGAGACTCTAGAAATCAAGAGCATGCTTCTTGCTCTAAAGCAGAGTGTGTTTCATGGATGAGAACTGTGCCGTGTGTTTCCCTTCAGAAATGGAGTTAAATGCCAGGCTCTGTGCCTTCCTACAAGCAAGACATCGTTTCAGGTAAACACAGTCACTTTTCAGCTCAAACGAAGCTACATTGTTCACAAAGCTCACACGTTTCTCGCTCTTAACTGAAAAGCATTGGATATTAGAGGACCTGTGGTTTGTATCAGTTTCAGAAACAGAGTTGAACTAGATATGGTCCGTGTGTAGGAAACACATTTCTTTTGTTCTGAGCACACTCACGTTTCCCTATGTATTAGAGAGTATAGAAAGCAAGAGAGTGGTTCTTGCTCTAAAGCAGAGTGTGTTTCATGGATGAGAACTGTGCCGTGTGTTTCCCTTCAGAAACGGAGTTAAATGCCAGGGTGTGTGTCTTCCTTCAAGCAAGACATCGTTTCAGGTAAACACAGTCACTTTTCAGCTCAAACGAAGCTACATTGTTCACAAAGCACACACGTTTCTCGCTCTTAACTGAAAAGCATTGGATGTTAGAGGACCTGTGGATTCTATCAGTTTCAGAAACAGAGTTGAACTAGAAATGGTCCGTGTGTGTAGGAAACACATTTCTTTTGTTCTGAGCACACTCACGTTTCCCTCTGTACTAGAGATCCTAGAAAGCAAGAGCGTACTTCTTGCCCTAAAGCAGAGTGTGTTTCATGGATGAGAACTGTGCTGTGTGTTTCCTTCAGAAACGGAGTTAAATGCCAGGCTCTGTGTCTTTCTTCAAGCAAGACTTCGTTTCAGGTAAACACAGTCACTTTTCACCTCAAACGAAGCTACATTGTTCACGAAGCTCACACGTTTCTTGCTCTTAACTGAAAAACATTGGATGTTAGAGGACCTGTGGTTTGTATCAGTTTCAGAAACAGAGTTGAACTAGATATGGTCCGTGTGTGTAGGAAACACAGTTCTTTTTTTCTGAGCACACTCACGTTTCCCATTGTATTAGAGACTCTCGAAAGCAAGAGCGTGCTTCTTGCTCTGAAGCAGAGTGTGATCAATGGATGAGAACTCTGCTGTGTGTTCCACTTCAGAAATGGAGTTAAATCCCAGGCTCTGAGTCTTCCTACAAGCAAGACTTTGTATCAGTTAAGGGCAGTTACTTTACAGGTCAAACGAACTACATCATACACAAAGCTCACACGTTTCTCGGTCATAATTGAAAAGCATTGCATGTTACAGGACCTGTGCTTTGTGTCAGTTTCAGAAGAGTTGAACTAGATATGGTCCTTATGTGTAGGAAACACAGTTTTTTTGTTCTGAGCACCATCACGTTTCCTGCTGTATTAGAGACTCTAGAAAAGAAGAGCGTGCTTCTTGCTCTATTGCAGAGTGTGATTCATGGATCAAAACTGTGCTGTGTGTTTCCTTTCAGAAATCGAGTTAAATCCCAGGCTCTGGGTTTTCCTACAAGCAAGCCTTCATTTCAGGTAAGGGCAGTCACTTTTCAGCTCAAATGAACTATATCGTTCACGAAGCTAACACATTTCTCATCTTAACTAACAAGCATTGGATGTTAGAGGACCAGTGCTTTGTATCAGTTTCAGAAGCAGAGTTAGACTAGATATGGTCCGTATGTGTTGGAAAAACCATTCTTTTGTTCTAAGCACACTCATGTTTCCTGCTGTCTTAGAGAATATAGAAAGCAAGAGCGGATGTTAGAGGACCTGTGGTTTGTATCAGTTTCAGAAACAGAGTTGAACCAGATATGGTCCTTGTGTGTAGGAAACACAGTTCATTTGTTCTGAGCACACTCACGTTTCCCTCTCTATTAGAGACTCTAGAAATCAAGAGCGTGCTTCTTGCTCTTAAGCAGAGTGTGTTTCATGGATGAGAACTGTGCCGTGTGTTTCCCTTCAGAAACGAAGTTAAATGCCAGGCGTGTGTCTTCCTACAAGCAAGACTTCGTTTCAGGTAAACGCAGTCACTTTTCACCTCAAATGACGCTACATTGATCACGAACCTCACACGTTGCTTGCTCTTAACTGAAAAGCATTGGATGTTAGTGGACCTGTGGTTTGTATCAGTTTCAGAAACAGAGTAGAACTAGATATGGACCGTGTGTGTAGGAAACACAGTTCTTTTGTTCTGAGCACACTCACATTTCTCTCTGTATTAGAGACTCTAGAAATCAAGAGCATGCTTCTTGCTCTAAAGCAGAGTGTGATCAATGGATGAGAACTGTGCCGTGTGTTTTCCTTCAGAAAAGGAGTTAAATGCCAGGCTCTGTGTCTTTCTTCAAGCAAGACTTGGTTTCAGGTAAACGAGGTCACTTTTCTGAACAAACGAAGCTACATTGTTCACGAAGGTCACACGTTTCTCAGTCTTAACTGAAAAGCATTGGATGTTAGAGGACCTGTGGTTTGTATCAGTTTCAGAAACAGAGTTGAACTAGATATGGTCCGTGTGTAGGAAACACATTTCTTTTGTTCTGAGCACACTCACCTTTCCCTCTGTATTAGAGATCCTAGAAAGCAAGAGCGTACTTCTTGCCCTAAAGCAGAGTGTGTTTCATGGATGAGAACTGTGCTGTGTGTTTCCTTCAGAAACGGAGTTAAATGCCAGGCTCTGTGTCTTTCTTCAAGCAAGAATTCGTTTCAGGTAAACGCAGTCACTTTTCACCTCAAAGGAAGCTACATTGATCACGAACCTCACACGTTTCTCGCTCTTAACTGAAAAGCATTGGATGTTAGTGGACCTGTGGTTTGTATCAGTTTCAGAAACAGAGTTGAACTAGATATGGTCCGTGTGTGTAGGAAACACAGTTCTTTTGTTCTGAGCACACTCACGTTTCCCTCTGTATTAGAGATTCCAGAAAGCAAGAGCGTGCTTCTTGCTCTAAAGCAGAGTGTGTTTCATGGATGAGAACTGAGCCCTGTGTTTCCCTTCAGAAATGGAGTTAAATGCCAGGACTGTGTCTTTCTTCCAGCAAGACTTCCTTTCAGGTAAACACAGTCACTTTACAGCTCAAACGAAGCTACATTGTTCAGGAAGCTCACACGTTTCTCGCTCTTAACTGAAAAGCATTGGATGTTAGAGGACCTGTGGTTTGTATCAGTTTCAGAAACAGAGTTGAACTAGATATGGTCCGTGTGTAGGAAACACATTTCTTTTGTTCTGAGCACACTCACGTTTCCCTATGTATTAGAGAGTATAGAAAGCAAGAGAGTGCTTCTTGCTCTAAAGCAGAGTGTGTTTCATGGATGAGAACTGTGCCGTGTGTTTCCCTTCAGAAACGGAGTTAAATGCCAGGGTGTGTGTCTTCCTTCAAGAAAGACATCGTTTCAGGTAAACGCAGTCACTTTTCAGCTCAAACGAAGCTACATTGTTCACAAAGCACACACGTTTCTCGCTCTTAACTGAAAAGCATTGGATGTTAGAGGACCTGTGGATTCTATCAGTTTCAGAAACAGAGTTGAACTAGATATGGTCCGTGTGTGTAGGAAACACATTTCTTTTGTTCTGAGCACACTCACGTTTCCCTCTGATTTAGAGATTCCAGAAAACAAGAGCGTGCTTCTTGCTCTAAAGCAGAGTGTGTTTCATGGATGAGAACTGTGCCGTGTGTTTCCCTTCAGACACGGAGTTAAATGCCAGGCTCTGTGTATTCCTTCAAGCAAGACTTCGTTTCAGGTAAACACAGTCACTTTTCGGATCAAACGAAGCTACATTGTTCATGAAGCTCACACGTATCTTGCTCTTAACTGAAAAGCATTGGATGTTAGAGGACCTATGGTTTGTATCAGTTTCAGAAACAGAGTTGAACTAGATATGGTCCATGTGTGTAGGAAACACAGTTCTTTTCTTCTGAGCACACTCACGTTTCCCTCTGTATTAGAGATCCTAGAAAGCAAGAGCGTGCTTCTTGCTCTAAAGCAGAGTGTGTTTCATGGATGAGAACTGTGCTGTGTGTTTCCTTCAGAAACGGAGTTAAATGCCAGGCTCTGTGTCTTTCTTCAAGCAAGACTTCGTTTCAGGTAAACGCAGTCACTTTTCAGCTCAAACAAAGCTTCATTGTTCACGAAGCTCACACGTTTCTCGCTCTTAACTGAAAAGCATTGGATGTTAGAGGACCTGTGGTTTGTATCAGTTTCAGAAACAGAGTTGAACCAGATATGGTCCGTATGTGTAGCAAACACAGTTCTTTTGTTCTGAGCACACTCACGTTTCCCTCTGTATTAGAGATTCCAGAAAGCAAGAGCGTGCTTCTTGCTCTAAAGCAGAGTGTGTTTCATGGATGAGAACTGTGCTGTGTGTTTCCCTTCAGAAACGGAGTTAAATGCCAGGCTCTGTGTCTTTCTTCAAGCAAGACTTCGTTTCAGGTAAACGCAGTTACTTTTCAGCTGAAATGAAGCTACATTGTTCACGAAGCTCACAATTTCTCGCTCTTAACTGAAAAGCATTGGATGTTAGAGGACCTGTGGTTTGTATCAGTTTTAGAAACAGAGTTGAACTAGATATGGTCCGTGTGTGTAGGAAACACAGTTCTTTTTTTCTGAGCACACTCACGTTTCCCATTGTATTAGAGACTCTAGAAAGCAAGAGCGTGCTTCTTGCTCTGAAGCAGAGTGTGATCAATGGATGAGAACTCTGCTGTGTGTTCCACTTCAGAAATGGAGTTAAATCCCAGGCTCTGAGTCTTCCTACAAGCAAGACTTTGTATCAGTTAAGGGCAGTTACTTTACAGGTCAAACGAACTACATCATACACAAAGCTCACACGTTTCTCGGTCATAATTGTAAAGCATTGCATGTTACAGGACCTGTGCTTTGTGTCAGTTTCAGAAGAGTTGAACTAGATATGGTCCTTATGTGTAGGAAACACAGTTTTTTTGTTCTGAGCACCATCATGTTTCCTGCTGTATTAGAGACTCTAGAAAAGAAGAGCGTGCTTCTTGCTCTATTGCAGAGTGTGATTCATGGATCAAAACTGTGCTGTGTGTTTCCTTTCAGAAATCGAGTTAAATCCCAGGCTCTGGGTTTTCCTACAAGCAAGCCTTCATTTCAGGTAAGGGCAGTCACTTTTCAGCTCAAATGAACTATATCGTTCACGAAGCTAACACATTTCTCATCTTAACTAACAAGCATTGGATGTTAGAGGACCAGTGCTTTGTATCAGTTTCAGAAGCAGAGTTAGACTAGATATGGTCCGTATGTGTTGGAAAAACCATTCTTTTGTTCTAAGCACACTCATGTTTCCTGCTGTCTTAGAGAATCTAGAAAGCAAGAGCGTGCTTCTTGCTCTAAAGCAGAGTGTGATGAATGGATGAAAACTCTGCAGTGTGTTTCCCTTCAGAAACGGAGTTAAATGCCAGGCTCTGTGCCTTCCTACAAGCAAGACTGCGTTTCAGGTAAACGCATCACTTTTCACCTCAAACGAAGCTACATTGTTCACAAAGCACACACGTTTCTCGCTCTTAACTGAAAAGCATTGGTTGTTAGAGGACCTGTGTTTTGTATCAGTTTCAGAAACAGAGTTGAACTAGATATGGTCCGTGTGTGTAGGAAACACAGTTCTTTTTTTCTGACCACACTCACGTTTCCCATTGTATTAGAGAATCTAGAAAGCAAGAGCGTTCTTCTAGCTCTGAAGCAGAGTGTGATCAATGGATGAGAACTCTGCTGTGTGTTCCACTTCAGAAATGGAGTTAAATCCCAGGCTCTGAGTCTTCCTACAAGCAAGACTTTGTATCAGTTAAGGGCAGTTACTTTACAGGTCATACGAACTACATCATACACAAAGCTCACACGTTTCTCGGTCATAATTGAAAAGCATTGCATGTTACAGGAC
This sequence comes from Onychomys leucogaster, assembly GCA_949786385.1. Taxonomy (NCBI): domain Eukaryota; kingdom Metazoa; phylum Chordata; class Mammalia; order Rodentia; family Cricetidae; genus Onychomys; species Onychomys leucogaster. The sequence goes on from CATKUP010000824.1 coordinate 46,584, forward strand.
CTGTGCTTTGTGTCAGTTTCAGAAGAGTTGAACTAGATATGGTCCGTATGTGTAGGAAACACAGTTTTTTTGTTCTGAGCACCATCACGTTTCCTGCTGTATTAGAGACTCTAGAAAAGAAGAGCATGCTTCTTGCTCTATTGCAGAGTGTGATTCATGGATGAAAACTGTGCTGTGTGTTTCCTTTCAGAAATCGAGTTAAATCCCAGGCTCTGGGTTTTCCTACAAGCAAGCCTTCATTTCAGGTAAGGGCAGTCACTTTTCAGCTCAAATGAACTATATCGTTCACGAAGCTAACACATTTCTCATCTTAACTAACAAGCATTGGATGTTAGAGGACCAGTGCTTTGTATCAGGTTCAGAAGCAGAGTTAGACTAGATATGGTCCGTATGTGTTGGAAAAACCATTCTTTTGTTCTAAGCACACTCATGTTTCCTGCTGTCTTAGAGAATCTAGAAAGCAAGAGCGTGCTTCTTGCTCTAAAGCAGAGTGTGTTTCATGGATGAGAACTGTGCCGTGTGTTTCCCTTCAGAAACGGAGTTAAATGCCAGGCTCTGTGCCTTCCTACAAGCAAGACTTCGTTTCAGGTAAACGCATCACTTTTCACCTCAAACGAAGCTACATTGTTCACGAAGCTCACACGTTTCTCGCTCTTAACTGAAAAGCATTGGATGTTAGAGGACCTGGGGTTTGTATCAGTTTCAGAAACAGAGTTGAACTACATATGGTCCATGTGTGTAGGAAACACCTTTCTTTTGTTCTAAGCACACTCATGTTTCCTGCTTTCTTAGAGAATCTAGAAAGCAAGAGCGTGCTTCTTGCTCTAAAGCAGAGTGTGTTTCATGGATGAGAACTGTGCCGTGTGTTTCCCTTCAGAAACGGAGTTAAATGCCAGTCATGTGTCTTCCTACAAGCAAGACTTCGTTTCAGGTAAACGCAGTCACTTTTCACCTCAAACGAAGCTACATTGATCACGAACCTCACACGTTTCTCGCTCTTAACTGAAAAGCATTGCATGTTAGTGGACCTGTAGTTTGTATCAGTTTCAGAAACAGAGTTGAACTAGATATGGTCCGTGTGTGTAGGAAACACAGTTCTTTTGTTCTGAGCACACTCACGTTTCCCTCTGTATTAGAGATTCTGGAAAGCAAGAGCGTGCTTCATGCTCTAAAGCAGAGTGTGTTTCATGGATGAGAATTGTGCCGTGTGTTTCCCGTCAGAAACGGAGTTAAATGCCAGTCATGTGTCTTCCTACAAGCAAGACTTCGTTTCAGGTAAACGCAGTCACTTTTCAGCTCAAACGAAGCTACATTGTTCACGAAGCTCACATGTTTCTCGCTCTTAACTGAAAAGCGTTGGATGTTAGAGGACCTGTGGTTTGTATCAGTTTCAGAAACAGAGTTGAACTAGATATAGTCCGTGTGTAGGAAACACAGTTCTTTTGTTCCTAGCACAATCACGTTTCCCTCTGTATTAGAGATCCTAGAAAGCAAGAGCGTGCTTCTTGCTCTAAAGCAGAGTGTGTTTCATGGATGAGAACTGTGCTGTGTGTTTCCTTCAGAAACGGAGTTAAATGCCAGGCTCTGTGTCTTTCTTCAAGCAAGAATTCGTTTCAGGTAAACGCAGTCACTTTTCACCTCAAACGAAGCTACATTGATCACGAAACTCACACGTTTCTCGCTCATAAATGAAAAGCATTGGATGTTAGAGGACCTGTGGTTTGTATCAGTTTCAGAAACAGAGTTGAACTAGATATGGTCCGTGTGTGTCCGAAACACCTTTCTTTTGTTCTGAGCACACTCACGTTTCCCTGTGTATTAGAGACTCTAGAAATCAAGATCGTGCTTCTTGCTCTAAAGTAGAGTGTGATCAATGGATGAGACTCTGCAGTGTGTTTCCCTTCAGAAACGGAGTTAAATGCCAGTCATGTGTCTTCCTACAAGCAAGACTTCGTTTCAGGTAAACGCAGTCACTTTTCAGCTGAAACGAAGCTACATTGTTCACGAAGCTCACACGTTTCTCGCTCTTAACTGAAAAGCATTGGATGTTAGAGGACCTGTGGTTTGTATCAGTTTCAGAAACAGAGTTGAACTAGATATGGTCCGTGTGTGTAGGAAACACAGTTCTTTTTTTCTGAGCACACTCACGTTTCCCATTGTATTAGAGAATCTAGAAAGCAAGAGCGTTCTTCTAGCTCTGAAGCAGAGTGTGATCAATGGATGAGAACTCTGCTGTGTGTTCCACTTCAGAAATGGAGTTAAATCCCAGGCTCTGAGTCTTCCTACAAGCAAGACTTTGTATCAGTTAAGGGCAGTTACTTTACAGGTCAAACGAACTACATCATACACAAAGCTCACACGTTTCTCGGTCATAATTGAAAAGCATTGCATGTTACAGGACCTGTGCTTTGTGTCAGTTTCAGAAGAGTTGAACTAGATATGGTCCGTATGTGTAGGAAACACAGTTTTTTTGTTCTGAGCACCATCACGTTTCCTGCTGTATTAGAGTCTCTAGAAAAGAAGAGCATGCTTCTTGCTCTATTGCAGAGTGTGATTCATGGATCAAAACTGTGCTGTGTGTTTCCTTTCAGAAATCGAGTTAAATCCCAGGCTCTGGGTTTTCCTACAAGCAAGCCTTCATTTCAGGTAAGGGCAGTCACTTTTCAGCTCAAATGAACTATATCGTTCACGAAGCTAACACATTTCTCATCTTAACTAACAAGCATTGGATGTTAGAGGACCAGTGCTTTGTATCAGTTTCAGAAGCAGAGTTAGACTAGATATGGTCCGTATGTGTTGGAAAAACCATTCTTTTGTTCTAAGCACACTCATGTTTCCTGCTGTCTTAGAGAATCTAGAAAGCAAGAGCGTGCTTCTTGCTCTAAAGCAGAGTGTGTTTCATGGATGAGAACTGTGCCGTGTGTTTCCCTTCAGAAACGGAGTTAAATGCCAGGCTCTGTGCCTTCCTACAAGCAAGACTTCGTTTCAGGTAAACGCATCACTTTTCACCTCAAACGAAGCTACATTGTTCACAAAGCACACACATTTCTCGCTCTTAACTGAAAAGCATTGGATGTTAGAGGACCTGGGGTTTGTATCAGTTTCAGAAACAGAGTTGAACTAGATATGGTCCATGTGTGTAGGAAACACCTTTCTTTTGTTCTGAGCACACTCACGTTTCCCTCTGTATTAGAGACTCTAGAATGCAAGAGCGTGCTTCTTGATCTAAAGCAGAGTGTGTTTCATGGATGAGAACTGTGCTGTGTGTTTCCTTCAGAAACGGAGTTAAATGCCAGGCTCTGTGTCTTTCTTCAAGCAAGAATTCGTTTCAGATAAATGCAGTCACTTTTCACCTCAAACGAAGCTACATTGATCACGAACCTCACACGTTTCTCGCTCTTAACTGAAAAGCATTGGATGTTAGAAGACCTGTGGTTTGTATCAGTTTCAGAAACAGAGTTGAACTAGATATGGTCCGTGTGTGTCCGAAACACCTTTCTTTTGTTCTGAGCACACTAACGTTTCCCTCTGTATTAGAGACTCTAGAAACCAAGATCGTGCTTCTTGCTCTAAAGTAGAGTGTGATCAATGGATGAGACTCTGCAGTGTGTTTCCCTTCAGAAACGGAGTTAAATGCCAGTCATGTGTCTTCCTACAAGCAAGACTTCGTTTCAGGTAAACGCAGTCACTTTTCAGCTGAAACGAAGCTACATTGTTCACGAAGCTCACACGTTTCTCGCTCTTAACTGAAAAGCATTGGATGTTAGAGGACCTGTGGTTTGTATCAGTTTCAGAAACAGAGTTGAACTAGATATGGTCCGTGTGTGTAGGAAACACAGTTCTTTTTTTCTGAGCACACTCACGTTTCCCATTTTATTAGAGAATCTAGAAAGCAAGAGTGTGCTTCTAGCTCTGAAGCAGAGTGTGATCAATGGATGAGAACTCTGCTGTGTGTTCCACTTCAGAAATGGAGTTAAATCCCAGGCTCTGAGTCTTCCTACAAGCAAGACTTTGGATCAGTTAAGGGCAGTTATTTTACAGGTCAAACGAACTACATCATACACAAAGCTCACACGTTTCTCGGTCATAATTGAAAAGCATTGCGTGTTACAGGACCTGTGCTTTGTGTCAGTTTCAGAAGAGTTGAACTAGATATGGTCCGTGTGTGTAGGAAACACAGTTCTTTTTTTCTGAGCACCATCAGGATTCCTGCTGTATTAGAGACTCTAGAAAAGAAGAGCATGCTTCTTGCTCTATTGCAGAGTGTGATTCATGGATCAAAACTGTGCTGTGTGTTTCCTTTCAGAAATCGAGTTAAATCCCAGGCTCTGGGTTTTCCTACAAGCAAGCCTTCATTTCAGGTAAGGGCAGTCACTTTTCAGCTCAAATGAACTATATCGTTCACGAAGCTAACACATTTCTCATCTTAACTAACAAGCATTGGATGTTAGAGGACCAGTGCTTTGTATCAGTTTCAGAAGCAGAGTTAGACTAGATATGGTCCGTATGTGTTGGAAAAACCATTCTTTTGTTCTAAGCACACTCATGTTTCCTGCTGTCTTAGAGAATCTAGAAAGCAAGAGCGTGCTTCTTGCTCTAAAGCAGAGTGTGTTTCATGGATGAGAACTGTGCCGTGTGTTTCCCTTCAGAAATGGAGTTAAATGCCAGGCTCTGTGCCTTCCTACAAGCAAGACTTCGTTTCAGGTAAACGCATCACTTTTCACCTCAAACGAAGCTACATTGTTCACAAAGCACACACGTTTCTCGCTCTTAACTGAAAAGCATTGGTTGTTAGAGGACCTGTGGTTTGTATCAGTTTCAGAAACAGAGTTGAACTAGAAATGGTCCGTGTGTGTAGGAAACACAGTTCTTTTGTTCTGAGCACACTCAAGTTTCCCTCTGTATTAGAGATTCTAGAATGCAAGAGCCTGCTTTTTGCTCTAAAGCAGTATGTGTTTCATGGATGAGAACTGTGCCGTGTGTTTCCCTTCAGAAACGGAGTTAAATGCCAGGCTCTGTGTCTTTCTACAAGGAAGACATCGTTTCAGGTAAACACAGTCACTTTTCGGATCAAACGAAGCTACATTGTTCACAAAGCTCACACATTTCTCACTCTTAACTGAAAAGCATTGGATGTTAGAGGACCTGTGGTTTGTATCAGTTTCAAAAACAGAGTTGAACTAGATATAGTCCGTGTGTAGGAAACACACTTCTTTTGTTCTGAGCACACTCACGTTTCCCTCTGTATTAGAGATCCTAGAAAGCAAGAGCGTGCTTCTTCCTCTAAAGCAGAGTGTGTTTCATGGATGAGAACTGTGCTGTGTGTTTCCTTCAGAAACGGAGTTAAATGCCAGGCTCTGTGTCTTTCTTCAAGCAAGAATTCGTTTCAGGTAAACGCAGTCACTTTTCACCTCAAACGAAGCTACATTGATCACGAACCTCACACGTTTCTCGCTCTTAACTGAAAAGCACTGGATGTTAGTGGACCTGTGGTTTGTGTCAGTTTCAGAAACAGAGTTGAACTAGATATGGTCCGTGTGTGTAGGAAACACAGTTCTTTTGTTCTGAGCACACTCACGTTTCCCTCTGTATTAGAGATCCTAGAAAGCAAGAGCGTGCTTCTTGCTCTAAAGCAGAGTGTGTTTCATGGATGAGAACTGTGCCGTGTGTTTCCCTTCAGAAACGGAGTTAAATGCCAGGCTCTGTGTCTTTCTACAAGGAAGACATCGTTTCAGGTAAACACAGTCACTTTTCGGATCAAACGAAGCTACATTGTTCACAAAGCTCACACATTTCTCACTCTTAACTGAAAAGCATTGGATGTTAGAGGACCTGTGGTTTGTATCAGTTTCAAAAACAGAGTTGAACTAGATATAGTCCGTGTGTAGGAAACACACTTCTTTTGTTCTGAGCACACTCACGTTTCCCTCTGTATTAGAGATCCTAGAAAGCAAGAGCGTGCTTCTTCCTCTAAAGCAGAGTGTGTTTCATGGATGAGAACTGTGCTGTGTGTTTCCTTCAGAAACGGAGTTAAATGCCAGGCTCTGTGTCTTTCTTCAAGCAAGAATTCGTTTCAGGTAAACGCAGTCACTTTTCACCTCAAACGAAGCTACATTGATCACGAACCTCACACGTTTCTCGCTCTTAACTGAAAAGCACTGGATGTTAGTGGACCTGTGGTTTGTGTCAGTTTCAGAAACAGAGTTGAACTAGATATGGTCCGTGTGTGTAGGAAACACAGTTCTTTTGTTCTGAGCACACTCACGTTTCCCTCTGTATTAGAGATTCCAGAAAGCAAGAGCGTGCTTCTTGCTCTAAAGCAGAGTGTGTTTCATCGATGAGAAGTGTGCCCTGTGTTTCCCTTCAGAAACGGAGTTAAATGCCAGGCTCTGTGTATTCCTTCAAGCAAGACTTCGTTGCAGGTAAACACAGTTACTTTTCGGATCAAACGAAGCTACATTGTTCACAAAGCTCACACATTTCTTGCTCTTAACTGAAAAGCATTGGATGTTAGAGGACCTGGGGTTTGTATCAGTGTCAGAAACAGAGTTGAACTAGATATGGTCCATGTGTGTAGGAAACACAGTTCTTTTGTTCTGAGCACACTCACGTTTCCCTCTGTATTAGAGATTCTAGAAAGAAAGTGCATGCTTCTTGTTCTAAAGCAGAGTGTGTATCATGGATGAGAACTGTGCCCTGTGTTTCCCTTCAGAAACGGAGTTAAATGCCAGGACTGTGTCTTTCTTCAAGCAAGACTTCCTTTCAGGTAAACGCAGTCACTTTACAGCTCAAAAGAAACTACATTGTTCACAAAGCACACACGTTTCTCGCTCTTAACTGAAAAGCATTGCATGTTAGTGGACCTGTGGTTTGTACCAGTTTCAGAAACAGAGTTGAACTAGATATGGTCCGTGTGTGTAGGAAACACATTTCTTTTGTTCTGAGCACACTCACGTTTCCCACTGTATTAGAGACTCTAGAAATCAAGAGCGTGCTTCTTGCTCTAAAGCAGAGTGTGATCAATGGATGAGAACTCTGCAGTGTGTTTCCCTTCAGAAACGGAGTTAAATGCCAGTCATGTGTCTTCCTACAAGCAAGACTTCGTTTCAGGTAAACGCAGTCACTTTTCACCTCAAACGAAGCTACATTGTTCACGAAGCTCACACGTTTCCCGGTCTTAACTGAAAAGCATTGGATGTTAAAGGACCTGTGGTTTGTATCAGTTTCAGAAACAGAGTTGAACTAGATATAGTCCGTGTGTAGGAAACACAGTTCTTTTGTTCTGAGCACACTCACGTTTCCCTCTGTATTAGAGATCCTAGAAAGCAAGAGCGTGCTTCTTGCTCTAAAGCAGAGTGTGTTTCATGGAAGAGAACTGTGCCGTGTGTTTCCCTTCAGAAATGGAGTTAAATGCCAGTTATGTGTCTTCCTACAAGCAAGACTTCGTTTCAGGTAAACGCAGTCACTTTTCAGCTCAAACGAAGCTACATTGTTCACGAAGCTCACACATTTCTCACTCTTAACTGAAAAGCATTGGATGTTAGAGGACCTGGGGTTTGTATCAGTTTCAGAAATAGAGTTGAACTAGATATGGTCCATGTGTGTAGGAAACATAGTTCTTTTGTTCTGAGCACACTCAAGTTTCCCTCTGTATTAGAGATTCTAGAATGCAAGAGCCTGCTTTTTGCTCTAAAGCAGTATGTGTTTCATGGATGAGAACTGTGCCGTGTGTTTCCCTTCAGAAACGGAGTTAAATGCCAGGCTCTGTGTCTTTCTACAAGGAAGACATCGTTTCAGGTAAACACAGTCACTTTTCGGATCAAACGAAGCTACATTGTTCACAAAGCTCACACATTTCTCACTCTTAACTGAAAAGCATTGGATGTTAGAGGACCTGTGGTTTGTATCAGTTTCAAAAACAGAGTTGAACTAGATATAGTCCGTGTGTAGGAAACACACTTCTTTTGTTCTGAGCACACTCACGTTTCCCTCTGTATTAGAGATCCTAGAAAGCAAGAGCGTGCTTCTTCCTCTAAAGCAGAGTGTGTTTCATGGATGAGAACTGTGCTGTGTGTTTCCTTCAGAAACGGAGTTAAATGCCAGGCTCTGTGTCTTTCTTCAAGCAAGAATTCGTTTCAGGTAAACGCAGTCACTTTTCACCTCAAACGAAGCTACATTGATCACGAACCTCACACGTTTCTCGCTCTTAACTGAAAAGCACTGGATGTTAGTGGACCTGTGGTTTGTGTCAGTTTCAGAAACAGAGTTGAACTAGATATGGTCCGTGTGTGTAGGAAACACAGTTCTTTTGTTCTGAGCACACTCACGTTTCCCTCTGTATTAGAGATCCTAGAAAGCAAGAGCGTGCTTCTTGCTCTAAAGCAGAGTGTGTTTCATGGATGAGAACTGTGCCGTGTGTTTCCCTTCAGAAACGGAGTTAAATGCCAGGCTCTGTGTCTTTCTACAAGGAAGACATCGTTTCAGGTAAACACAGTCACTTTTCGGATCAAACGAAGCTACATTGTTCACAAAGCTCACACATTTCTCACTCTTAACTGAAAAGCATTGGATGTTAGAGGACCTGTGGTTTGTATCAGTTTCAAAAACAGAGTTGAACTAGATATAGTCCGTGTGTAGGAAACACACTTCTTTTGTTCTGAGCACACTCACGTTTCCCTCTGTATTAGAGATCCTAGAAAGCAAGAGCGTGCTTCTTCCTCTAAAGCAGAGTGTGTTTCATGGATGAGAACTGTGCTGTGTGTTTCCTTCAGAAACGGAGTTAAATGCCAGGCTCTGTGTCTTTCTTCAAGCAAGAATTCGTTTCAGGTAAACGCAGTCACTTTTCACCTCAAACGAAGCTACATTGATCACGAACCTCACACGTTTCTCGCTCTTAACTGAAAAGCACTGGATGTTAGTGGACCTGTGGTTTGTGTCAGTTTCAGAAACAGAGTTGAACTAGATATGGTCCGTGTGTGTAGGAAACACAGTTCTTTTGTTCTGAGCACACTCACGTTTCCCTCTGTATTAGAGATTCCAGAAAGCAAGAGCGTGCTTCTTGCTCTAAAGCAGAGTGTGTTTCATCGATGAGAAGTGTGCCCTGTGTTTCCCTTCAGAAACGGAGTTAAATGCCAGGCTCTGTGTATTCCTTCAAGCAAGACTTCGTTGCAGGTAAACACAGTTACTTTTCGGATCAAACGAAGCTACATTGTTCACAAAGCTCACACATTTCTTGCTCTTAACTGAAAAGCATTGGATGTTAGAGGACCTGGGGTTTGTATCAGTGTCAGAAACAGAGTTGAACTAGATATGGTCCATGTGTGTAGGAAACACAGTTCTTTTGTTCTGAGCACACTCACGTTTCCCTCTGTATTAGAGATTCTAGAAAGAAAGTGCATGCTTCTTGTTCTAAAGCAGAGTGTGTATCATGGATGAGAACTGTGCCCTGTGTTTCCCTTCAGAAACGGAGTTAAATGCCAGGACTGTGTCTTTCTTCAAGCAAGACTTCCTTTCAGGTAAACGCAGTCACTTTACAGCTCAAAAGAAACTACATTGTTCACAAAGCACACACGTTTCTCGCTCTTAACTGAAAAGCATTGCATGTTAGTGGACCTGTGGTTTGTATCAGTTTCAGAAACAGAGTTGAACTAGATATGGTCCGTGTGTGTAGGAAACACATTTCTTTTGTTCTGAGCACACTCACGTTTCCCACTGTATTAGAGACTCTAGAAATCAAGAGCGTGCTTCTTGCTCTAAAGCAGAGTGTGATCAATGGATGAGAACTCTGCAGTGTGTTTCCCTTCAGAAACGGAGTTAAATGCCAGTCATGTGTCTTCCTACAAGCAAGACTTCGTTTCAGGTAAACGCAGTCACTTTTCACCTCAAACGAAGCTACATTGTTCACGAAGCTCACACGTTTCCCGGTCTTAACTGAAAAGCATTGGATGTTAAAGGACCTGTGGTTTGTATCAGTTTCAGAAACAGAGTTGAACTAGATATAGTCCGTGTGTAGGAAACACAGTTCTTTTGTTCTGAGCACACTCACGTTTCCCTCTGTATTAGAGATCCTAGAAAGCAAGAGCGTGCTTCTTGCTCTAAAGCAGAGTGTGTTTCATGGAAGAGAACTGTGCCGTGTGTTTCCCTTCAGAAATGGAGTTAAATGCCAGTTATGTGTCTTCCTACAAGCAAGACTTCGTTTCAGGTAAACGCAGTCACTTTTCAGCTCAAACGAAGCTACATTGTTCACGAAGCTCACACATTTCTTGCTCTTAACTGAAAAGCATTGGATGTTAGAGGACCTGGGGTTTGTATCAGTTTCAGAAATAGAGTTGAACTAGATATGGTCCATGTGTGTAGGAAACATAGTTCTTTTGTTCTGAGCACACTCACGTTTCCCTCTGTATTAGAGATTCTAGAAAGAAAGAGCGTGCTTCTTGCTCTAAAGCAGAGTGTGATCAATGAATGAGAACTCTGCAGTGTGTTTCCCTTCAGAAACGGAGTTAAATGCCAGTCATGTGTCTTCTTACAAGCAAGACTTCGTTTCAGGTAAACGCATCACTTTTCAGCTCAAACGAAGCTACATTGTTCACGAAGCTCACACGTTTCTCGGTCTTAACTGAAAATCATTGGATGTTAGAGGACCTGCGGTTTGTATCAGTTTCAGAAACAGAGTTGAACTATATATAGTCCGTGTATAGGAAACACAGTTCTTTTGTTCTGAGCACACTCACGTTTCCCTCTGTATTAGAGATCCTAGAAAGCAAGAGCGTGCTTCTTGCTCTAAAGCAGAGTGTGTTTCATGGATGAGAATTGTGCCGTGTGTTTCCCTTCAGAAACGGAGTTAAATGCCAGGCTCTGTGTATTCCTTCAAGCAAGACTTCATTTCAGGTAAACACAGTCACTTTTTGGATCAAACGAAGCTACATTGTTCACAAAGCTCACACATTTCTCGCTCTTAACAGAAAAAGCATTGGATGTTAGAGGACCTGGGGTTTGTATCAGTTTCAGAAACAGAGTTGAACTAGATATGGTCCATGTGTGTAGGAAACACAGTTCTTTTGTTCTGAGCACACTCACGTATCCCTCTGCATTAGAGACTCTAGAAAGAAAGAGCATGCTTCTTGCTCTTAAGCAGAGTGTGTTTCATGGATGAGAACTGTGCCCTGTGTTTCCCTCCAGAAACGGAGTTAAATGCCAGGACTGTGTCTTTCTTCAAGCAAGACTTCCTTTCCGGTAAACGCAGTCACTTTACAGCTCAAACGAAGCTACATTGTTCAAAAAGCTCACACATTTCTCACTCTTAACTGAAAAGCATTGGATGTTAGAGGACCTGGGGTTTGTATCAGTTTCAGAAACAGAGTTGAACTAGATATGGTCTATGTGTGTAGGAAACACATTTCTTTTGTTCTGAGCACACTCACGTTTCCCTATGTATTAGAGATTCCAGAAAGCAAGAGCGTGCTTCTTGCTCTAAAGCAGAGTGTGTTTCATCGATGAGAAGTGTGCCATGTGTTTCCCTTCAGAAACGGAGTTAAATGCCAGGCTCTGTGTATTCCTTCAAGCAAGACTTCGTTTCAGGTAAACACAGTCACTTTTCGTATCAAACGAAGCTACATTGTTCACAAAGCTCACACATTTCTTGCTCTTAACTGAAAAGCATTGGATGTTAGAGGACCTGGGGTTTGTATCAGTTTCAGAAACAGAGTTGAACTAGATATGGTCGATGTGTGTAGGAAACACATTTCTTTTGTTCTGAGCACACTCACGTTTCCCTCTGTATTAGAGATTCTAGAAAGAAAGAGCATGCTTATTGCTCTAAAGCAGAGTGTGTTTCATGGATGATAACTGTGCTGTATGTTTCCCTTCAGAAACGGAGTTAAATGCCAGGACTGTGTCTTTCTTCAAGCAAGACTTCCTTTCAGGTAAACGCAGTCACTTTACAGCTCAAACGAAGCTACATTGTTCACAAAGCACACACGTTTCTCGCTCTTAACTGAAAAGCATTGGATGGTAGAGGACCTGTGGTTTGTATCAGTTTCAGAAACAGAGTTGAACTAGATATGGTCCGTGTGTGTAGGAAACACCTTTCTTTTGTTCTGAGCACACTCACGTTTGCCTCTGTATTAGAGACTCTAGAAAGCAAGAGCGTGCTTCTTGATCTAAAGCAGAGTGTGTTTCATGGAAGAGAACTGTGCCATGTGTTTCCCTTCAGAAATGGAGTTCAATGCCAGGTTGTGTGTATTCCTTCAAACAAGACTTCGTTTCAGGTAAACGCAGTCACTTTTCACCTCAAACGAAGCTACATTGATCACGAACCTCACACGTTTCTCGCTCTTAACTGAAAAGCATTGGATGTTAGTGGACCTGTGGTTTGTATCAGTTTCAGAAACAGAGTTGAACTAGATATGGTCCGTGTGTGTAGGAAACACATTTCTTTTGTTCTGAGCACACTCACGTTTCCCTCTGTATTAGAGACTCTAGAAATCAAGAGCGTGCTTCTTGCTCTAAAGCAGAGTGTGATCAATGAATGAGAACTCTGCAGTGTGTTTCCCTTCAGAAATGGAGTTAAATGCCAGTCATGTGTCTTCCTACAAGCAAGACTTCGTTTCAGGTAAACGCATCACTTTTCAGCTCAAACGAAGCTACATTGTTCACGAAGCTCACACGTTTCTCGCTCTTAACTGAAAAGCATTGGATGTTAGAGGACCTGTGGTTTGTATCAGTTTCAGAAACAGAGTTGAACTATATATAGTCCGTGTATAGGAAACACAGTTCTTTTGTTCTGAGCACACTCACGTTTCCCTCTGTATTAGAGATCCTAGAAAGCAAGAGCGTGCTTCTTGATCTAAAGCAGAGTGTGTTTCATGAAAGAGAACTGTGCCGTGTGTTTCTCTTCAGAAATGGAGTTAAATGCCGAGCTGTGTGTATTCCTTCAAGCAAGACTTCGTTTCAGGTAAACGCAGTCACTTTTCACCTCAAACGAAGCTACATTGATCACGAACCTCACACGTTTCTCGCTCTTAACTGAAAAGCATTGCATGTTAGTGGACCTGTGGTTTGTATCAGTTTCAGAAACAGAGTTGAACTAGATATGGTCTGTGTGTGTAGGAAACACATTTCTTTTGTTCTGAGCACACTCATGTTTCCCTCTGTATTAGAGACTCTAGAAATCAAGAGCGTGCTTCTTCCTCTAAAGCAGAGTGTGATCAATGGATAAGAACTCTGCAGTGTGTTTCCCTTCAGAAACGGAGTTAAATGCCAGTCATGTGTCTACCTACAAGCAAGACTTCGTTTCAGGTAAACGCAGTCACTTTTCAGCTGAAACGAAGCTACATTGTTCACGAAGCTCACACGTTTCTCGCTCTTAACTGAAAAGCATTGGATGTTAGAGGACCTGTGGTTTGTATCAGTTTCAGAA
>CATKUP010000825.1:0-59169 GCA_949786385.1 Onychomys leucogaster
TACAAGCGAGACTTCGTTTCAGGTAAACGCAGTCACTTTTCAGCTCAAACGAAGCTATATTGTACACGAAGCTCACACGTTTCTCGCTCTTAACTGAAACGCACTGGATGTTAGAGGGCCTGTGGTTTGTATCAGTTTCAGAAGCAGAGTTGAACTAGATATGGTCCGTGTGTGTAGGAAACACAGTTCTTTTGTTCTGAGCACTCTCACGTTTCCCGCCTTATTAGAGACTCTGGACAGCAAGAGCGTGCTTCTTGCTCTAAAGCAGAGTGTGTTTCATGGATGAGAACTGTGCTGTGTGTTTCCCTTCAGAAACGGAGTGAAATGCCAGGCTCTGTGTCTTCCTACAAGCGAGACTTCGTTTCAGGTAAACGCAGTCACTTTTCAGCTCAAACGAAGCTATATTGTACACGAAGCTCACACGTTTCTCGCTCTTAACTGAAACGCACTGGATGTTAGAGGGCCTGTGGTTTGTATCAGTTTCAGAAGCAGAGTTGAACTAGATATGGTCCGTGTGTGTAGGAAACACAGTTCTTTTGTTCTGAGCACTCTCACGTTTCCCGCCTTATTAGAGACTCTAGAAAGCAAGAGCGTGCTTCTTGCTCTAAAGCAGAGTGTGTTTCATGGATGAGAACTGTGCTGTGTGTTTCCCTTCAGAAACGGAGTGAAATGCCAGGCTCTGTGTCTTCCTACAAGCGAGACTTCGTTTCAGGTAAACGCAGTCACTTTTCAGCTCAAACGAAGCTATATTGTACACGAAGCTCACACGTTTCTCGCTCTTAACTGAAACGCACTGGATGTTAGAGGGCCTGTGGTTTGTATCAGTTTCAGAAGCAGAGTTGAACTAGATATGGTCCGTGTGTGTAGGAAACACAGTTCTTTTGTTCTGAGCACTCTCACGTTTCCCGCCTTATTAGAGACTCTGGACAGCAAGAGCGTGCTTCTTGCTCTAAAGCAGAGTGTGTTTCATGGATGAGAACTGTGCTGTGTGTTTCCCTTCAGAAACGGAGTGAAATGCCAGGCTCTGTGTCTTCCTACAAGCGAGACTTCGTTTCAGGTAAACGCAGTCACTTTTCAGCTCAAACGAAGCTATATTGTACACGAAGCTCACACGTTTCTCGCTCTTAACTGAAACGCACTGGATGTTAGAGGGCCTGTGGTTTGTATCAGTTTCAGAAGCAGAGTTGAACTAGATATGGTCCGTGTGTGTAGGAAACACAGTTCTTTTGTTCTGAGCACTCTCACGTTTCCCGCCTTATTAGAGACTCTAGAAAGCAAGAGCGTGCTTCTTGCTCTAAAGCAGAGTGTGTTTCATGGATGAGAACTGTGCTGTGTGTTTCCCTTCAGAAACGGAGTGAAATGCCAGGCTCTGTGTCTTCCTACAAGCGAGACTTCGTTTCAGGTAAACGCAGTCACTTTTCAGCTCAAACGAAGCTATATTGTACACGAAGCTCACACGTTTCTCGCTCTTAACTGAAACGCACTGGATGTTAGAGGGCCTGTGGTTTGTATCAGTTTCAGAAGCAGAGTTGAACTAGATATGGTCCGTGTGTGTAGGAAACACAGTTCTTTTGTTCTGAGCACTCTCACGTTTCCCGCCTTATTAGAGACTCTAGAAAGCAAGAGCGTGCTTCTTGCTCTAAAGCAGAGTGTGTTTCATGGATGAGAACTGTGCTGTGTGTTTCCCTTCAGAAACGGAGTGAAATGCCAGGCTCTGTGTCTTCCTACAAGCGAGACTTCGTTTCAGGTAAACGCAGTCACTTTTCAGCTCAAACGAAGCTATATTGTACACGAAGCTCACACGTTTCTCGCTCTTAACTGAAACGCACTGGATGTTAGAGGGCCTGTGGTTTGTATCAGTTTCAGAAGCAGAGTTGAACTAGATATGGTCCGTGTGTGTAGGAAACACAGTTCTTTTGTTCTGAGCACTCTCACGTTTCCCGCCTTATTAGAGACTCTTGACAGCAAAGAGCGTGCTTCTTGCTCTAAAGCAGAGTGTGTTTCATGGATGAGAACTGTGCTGTGTGTTTCCCTTCAGAAACGGAGTGAAATGCCAGGCTCTGTGTCTTCCTACAAGCGAGACTTCGTTTCAGGTAAACGCAGTCACTTTTCAGCTCAAACGAAGCTATATTGTACACGAAGCTCACACGTTTCTCGCTCTTAACTGAAACGCACTGGATGTTAGAGGGCCTGTGGTTTGTATCAGTTTCAGAAGCAGAGTTGAACTAGATATGGTCCGTGTGTGTAGGAAACACAGTTCTTTTGTTCTGAGCACTCTCACGTTTCCCGCCTTATTAGAGACTCTGGACAGCAAGAGCGTGCTTCTTGCTCTAAAGCAGAGTGTGTTTCATGGATGAGAACTGTGCTGTGTGTTTCCCTTCAGAAACGGAGTGAAATGCCAGGCTCTGTGTCTTCCTACAAGCGAGACTTCGTTTCAGGTAAACGCAGTCACTTTTCAGCTCAAACGAAGCTATATTGTACACGAAGCTCACACGTTTCTCGCTCTTAACTGAAACGCACTGGATGTTAGAGGGCCTGTGGTTTGTATCAGTTTCAGAAGCAGAGTTGAACTAGATATGGTCCGTGTGTGTAGGAAACACAGTTCTTTTGTTCTGAGCACTCTCACGTTTCCCGCCTTATTAGAGACTCTGGACAGCAAGAGCGTGCTTCTTGCTCTAAAGCAGAGTGTGTTTCATGGATGAGAACTGTGCTGTGTGTTTCCCTTCAGAAACGGAGTGAAATGCCAGGCTCTGTGTCTTCCTACAAGCGAGACTTCGTTTCAGGTAAACGCAGTCACTTTTCAGCTCAAACGAAGCTATATTGTACACGAAGCTCACACGTTTCTCGCTCTTAACTGAAACGCACTGGATGTTAGAGGGCCTGTGGTTTGTATCAGTTTCAGAAGCAGAGTTGAACTAGATATGGTCCGTGTGTGTAGGAAACACAGTTCTTTTGTTCTGAGCACTCTCACGTTTCCCGCCTTATTAGAGACTCTGGAAAGCAAGAGCGTGCTTCTTGCTCTAAAGCAGAGTGTGTTTCATGGATGAGAACTGTGCTGTGTGTTTCCCTTCAGAAACGGAGTGAAATGCCAGGCTCTGTGTCTTCCTACAAGCGAGACTTCGTTTCAGGTAAACGCAGTCACTTTTCAGCTCAAACGAAGCTATATTGTACAGGAAGCTCACACGTTTCTCGCTCTTAACTGAAACGCACTGGATGTTAGAGGGCCTGTGGTTTGTATCAGTTTCAGAAGCAGAGTTGAACTAGATATGGTCCGTGTGTGTAGGAAACACAGTTCTTTTGTTCTGAGCACTCTCACGTTTCCCGCCTTATTAGAGACTCTGGACAGCAAGAGCGTGCTTCTTGCTCTAAAGCAGAGTGTGTTTCATGGATGAGAACTGTGCTGTGTGTTTCCCTTCAGAAACGGAGTGAAATGCCAGGCTCTGTGTCTTCCTACAAGCGAGACTTCGTTTCAGGTAAACGCAGTCACTTTTCAGCTCAAACGAAGCTATATTGTACACGAAGCTCACACGTTTCTCGCTCTTAACTGAAACGCACTGGATGTTAGAGGGCCTGTGGTTTGTATCAGTTTCAGAAGCAGAGTTGAACTAGATATGGTCCGTGTGTGTAGGAAACACAGTTCTTTTGTTCTGAGCACTCTCACGTTTCCCGCCTTATTAGAGACTCTGGACAGCAAGAGCGTGCTTCTTGCTCTAAAGCAGAGTGTGTTTCATGGATGAGAACTGTGCTGTGTGTTTCCCTTCAGAAACGGAGTGAAATGCCAGGCTCTGTGTCTTCCTACAAGCGAGACTTCGTTTCAGGTAAACGCAGTCACTTTTCAGCTCAAACGAAGCTATATTGTACACGAAGCTCACACGTTTCTCGCTCTTAACTGAAACGCACTGGATGTTAGAGGGCCTGTGGTTTGTATCAGTTTCAGAAGCAGAGTTGAACTAGATATGGTCCGTGTGTGTAGGAAACACAGTTCTTTTGTTCTGAGCACTCTCACGTTTCCCGCCTTATTAGAGACTCTGGACAGCAAGAGCGTGCTTCTTGCTCTAAAGCAGAGTGTGTTTCATGGATGAGAACTGTGCTGTGTGTTTCCCTTCAGAAACGGAGTGAAATGCCAGGCTCTGTGTCTTCCTACAAGCGAGACTTCGTTTCAGGTAAACGCAGTCACTTTTCAGCTCAAACGAAGCTATATTGTACACGAAGCTCACACGTTTCTCGCTCTTAACTGAAACGCACTGGATGTTAGAGGGCCTGTGGTTTGTATCAGTTTCAGAAGCAGAGTTGAACTAGATATGGTCCGTGTGTGTAGGAAACACAGTTCTTTTGTTCTGAGCACTCTCACGTTTCCCGCCTTATTAGAGACTCTGGACAGCAAGAGCGTGCTTCTTGCTCTAAAGCAGAGTGTGTTTCATGGATGAGAACTGTGCTGTGTGTTTCCCTTCAGAAACGGAGTGAAATGCCAGGCTCTGTGTCTTCCTACAAGCGAGACTTCGTTTCAGGTAAACGCAGTCACTTTTCAGCTCAAACGAAGCTATATTGTACACGAAGCTCACACGTTTCTCGCTCTTAACTGAAACGCACTGGATGTTAGAGGGCCTGTGGTTTGTATCAGTTTCAGAAGCAGAGTTGAACTAGATATGGTCCGTGTGTGTAGGAAACACAGTTCTTTTGTTCTGAGCACTCTCACGTTTCCCGCCTTATTAGAGACTCTGGAAAGCAAGAGCGTGCTTCTTGCTCTAAAGCAGAGTGTGTTTCATGGATGAGAACTGTGCTGTGTGTTTCCCTTCAGAAACGGAGTGAAATGCCAGGCTCTGTGTCTTCCTACAAGCGAGACTTCGTTTCAGGTAAACGCAGTCACTTTTCAGCTCAAACGAAGCTATATTGTACACGAAGCTCACACGTTTCTCGCTCTTAACTGAAACGCACTGGATGTTAGAGGGCCTGTGGTTTGTATCAGTTTCAGAAGCAGAGTTGAACTAGATATGGTCCGTGTGTGTAGGAAACACAGTTCTTTTGTTCTGAGCACTCTCACGTTTCCCGCCTTATTAGAGACTCTGGACAGCAAGAGCGTGCTTCTTGCTCTAAAGCAGAGTGTGTTTCATGGATGAGAACTGTGCTGTGTGTTTCCCTTCAGAAACGGAGTGAAATGCCAGGCTCTGTGTCTTCCTACAAGCGAGACTTCGTTTCAGGTAAACGCAGTCACTTTTCAGCTCAAACGAAGCTATATTGTACACGAAGCTCACACGTTTCTCGCTCTTAACTGAAACGCACTGGATGTTAGAGGGCCTGTGGTTTGTATCAGTTTCAGAAGCAGAGTTGAACTAGATATGGTCCGTGTGTGTAGGAAACACAGTTCTTTTGTTCTGAGCACTCTCACGTTTCCCGCCTTATTAGAGACTCTGGACAGCAAGAGCGTGCTTCTTGCTCTAAAGCAGAGTGTGTTTCATGGATGAGAACTGTGCTGTGTGTTTCCCTTCAGAAACGGAGTGAAATGCCAGGCTCTGTGTCTTCCTACAAGCGAGACTTCGTTTCAGGTAAACGCAGTCACTTTTCAGCTCAAACGAAGCTATATTGTACACGAAGCTCACACGTTTCTCGCTCTTAACTGAAACGCACTGGATGTTAGAGGGCCTGTGGTTTGTATCAGTTTCAGAAGCAGAGTTGAACTAGATATGGTCCGTGTGTGTAGGAAACACAGTTCTTTTGTTCTGAGCACTCTCACGTTTCCCGCCTTATTAGAGACTCTGGACAGCAAGAGCGTGCTTCTTGCTCTAAAGCAGAGTGTGTTTCATGGATGAGAACTGTGCTGTGTGTTTCCCTTCAGAAACGGAGTGAAATGCCAGGCTCTGTGTCTTCCTACAAGCGAGACTTCGTTTCAGGTAAACGCAGTCACTTTTCAGCTCAAACGAAGCTATATTGTACACGAAGCTCACACGTTTCTCGCTCTTAACTGAAACGCACTGGATGTTAGAGGGCCTGTGGTTTGTATCAGTTTCAGAAGCAGAGTTGAACTAG
The DNA here is from genome assembly GCA_949786385.1 of Onychomys leucogaster. NCBI lineage: Eukaryota > Metazoa > Chordata > Mammalia > Rodentia > Cricetidae > Onychomys > Onychomys leucogaster. The sequence continues at coordinate 6,025 of CATKUP010000825.1, forward strand.
ATATGGTCCGTGTGTGTAGGAAACACAGTTCTTTTGTTCTGAGCACTCTCACGTTTCCCGCCTTATTAGAGACTCTGGACAGCAAGAGCGTGCTTCTTGCTCTAAAGCAGAGTGTGTTTCATGGATGAGAACTGTGCTGTGTGTTTCCCTTCAGAAACGGAGTGAAATGCCAGGCTCTGTGTCTTCCTACAAGCGAGACTTCGTTTCAGGTAAACGCAGTCACTTTTCAGCTCAAACGAAGCTATATTGTACACGAAGCTCACACGTTTCTCGCTCTTAACTGAAACGCACTGGATGTTAGAGGGCCTGTGGTTTGTATCAGTTTCAGAAGCAGAGTTGAACTAGATATGGTCCGTGTGTGTAGGAAACACAGTTCTTTTGTTCTGAGCACTCTCACGTTTCCCGCCTTATTAGAGACTCTGGACAGCAAGAGCGTGCTTCTTGCTCTAAAGCAGAGTGTGTTTCATGGATGAGAACTGTGCTGTGTGTTTCCCTTCAGAAACGGAGTGAAATGCCAGGCTCTGTGTCTTCCTACAAGCGAGACTTCGTTTCAGGTAAACGCAGTCACTTTTCAGCTCAAACGAAGCTATATTGTACACGAAGCTCACACGTTTCTCGCTCTTAACTGAAACGCACTGGATGTTAGAGGGCCTGTGGTTTGTATCAGTTTCAGAAGCAGAGTTGAACTAGATATGGTCCGTGTGTGTAGGAAACACAGTTCTTTTGTTCTGAGCACTCTCACGTTTCCCGCCTTATTAGAGACTCTGGACAGCAAGAGCGTGCTTCTTGCTCTAAAGCAGAGTGTGTTTCATGGATGAGAACTGTGCTGTGTGTTTCCCTTCAGAAACGGAGTGAAATGCCAGGCTCTGTGTCTTCCTACAAGCGAGACTTCGTTTCAGGTAAACGCAGTCACTTTTCAGCTCAAACGAAGCTATATTGTACACGAAGCTCACACGTTTCTCGCTCTTAACTGAAACGCACTGGATGTTAGAGGGCCTGTGGTTTGTATCAGTTTCAGAAGCAGAGTTGAACTAGATATGGTCCGTGTGTGTAGGAAACACAGTTCTTTTGTTCTGAGCACTCTCACGTTTCCCGCCTTATTAGAGACTCTAGAAAGCAAGAGCGTGCTTCTTGCTCTAAAGCAGAGTGTGTTTCATGGATGAGAACTGTGCTGTGTGTTTCCCTTCAGAAACGGAGTGAAATGCCAGGCTCTGTGTCTTCCTACAAGCGAGACTTCGTTTCAGGTAAACGCAGTCACTTTTCAGCTCAAACGAAGCTATATTGTACACGAAGCTCACACGTTTCTCGCTCTTAACTGAAACGCACTGGATGTTAGAGGGCCTGTGGTTTGTATCAGTTTCAGAAGCAGAGTTGAACTAGATATGGTCCGTGTGTGTAGGAAACACAGTTCTTTTGTTCTGAGCACTCTCACGTTTCCCGCCTTATTAGAGACTCTGGAAAGCAAGAGCGTGCTTCTTGCTCTAAAGCAGAGTGTGTTTCATGGATGAGAACTGTGCTGTGTGTTTCCCTTCAGAAACGGAGTGAAATGCCAGGCTCTGTGTCTTCCTACAAGCGAGACTTCGTTTCAGGTAAACGCAGTCACTTTTCAGCTCAAACGAAGCTATATTGTACACGAAGCTCACACGTTTCTCGCTCTTAACTGAAACGCACTGGATGTTAGAGGGCCTGTGGTTTGTATCAGTTTCAGAAGCAGAGTTGAACTAGATATGGTCCGTGTGTGTAGGAAACACAGTTCTTTTGTTCTGAGCACTCTCACGTTTCCCGCCTTATTAGAGACTCTGGACAGCAAGAGCGTGCTTCTTGCTCTAAAGCAGAGTGTGTTTCATGGATGAGAACTGTGCTGTGTGTTTCCCTTCAGAAACGGAGTGAAATGCCAGGCTCTGTGTCTTCCTACAAGCGAGACTTCGTTTCAGGTAAACGCAGTCACTTTTCAGCTCAAACGAAGCTATATTGTACACGAAGCTCACACGTTTCTCGCTCTTAACTGAAACGCACTGGATGTTAGAGGGCCTGTGGTTTGTATCAGTTTCAGAAGCAGAGTTGAACTAGATATGGTCCGTGTGTGTAGGAAACACAGTTCTTTTGTTCTGAGCACTCTCACGTTTCCCGCCTTATTAGAGACTCTGGACAGCAAGAGCGTGCTTCTTGCTCTAAAGCAGAGTGTGTTTCATGGATGAGAACTGTGCTGTGTGTTTCCCTTCAGAAACGGAGTGAAATGCCAGGCTCTGTGTCTTCCTACAAGCGAGACTTCGTTTCAGGTAAACGCAGTCACTTTTCAGCTCAAACGAAGCTATATTGTACACGAAGCTCACACGTTTCTCGCTCTTAACTGAAACGCACTGGATGTTAGAGGGCCTGTGGTTTGTATCAGTTTCAGAAGCAGAGTTGAACTAGATATGGTCCGTGTGTGTAGGAAACACAGTTCTTTTGTTCTGAGCACTCTCACGTTTCCCGCCTTATTAGAGACTCTAGAAAGCAAGAGCGTGCTTCTTGCTCTAAAGCAGAGTGTGTTTCATGGATGAGAACTGTGCTGTGTGTTTCCCTTCAGAAACGGAGTGAAATGCCAGGCTCTGTGTCTTCCTACAAGCGAGACTTCGTTTCAGGTAAACGCAGTTACTTTTCAGCTCAAACGAAGCTATATTGTACACGAAGCTCACACGTTTCTCGCTCTTAACTGAAACGCACTGGATGTTAGAGGGCCTGTGGTTTGTATCAGTTTCAGAAGCAGAGTTGAACTAGATATGGTCCGTGTGTGTAGGAAACACAGTTCTTTTGTTCTGAGCACTCTCACGTTTCCCGCCTTATTAGAGACTCTGGACAGCAAGAGCGTGCTTCTTGCTCTAAAGCAGAGTGTGTTTCATGGATGAGAACTGTGCTGTGTGTTTCCCTTCAGAAACGGAGTGAAATGCCAGGCTCTGTGTCTTCCTACAAGCGAGACTTCGTTTCAGGTAAACGCAGTCACTTTTCAGCTCAAATGAAGCTATATTGTACACGAAGCTCACACGTTTCTCGCTCTTAACTGAAACGCACTGGATGTTAGAGGGCCTGTGGTTTGTATCAGTTTCAGAAGCAGAGTTGAACTAGATATGGTCCGTGTGTGTAGGAAACACAGTTCTTTTGTTCTGAGCACTCTCACGTTTCCCGCCTTATTAGAGACTCTAGAAAGCAAGAGCGTGCTTCTTGCTCTAAAGCAGAGTGTGTTTCATGGATGAGAACTGTGCTGTGTGTTTCCCTTCAGAAACGGAGTGAAATGCCAGGCTCTGTGTCTTCCTACAAGCGAGACTTCGTTTCAGGTAAACGCAGTCACTTTTCAGCTCAAACGAAGCTATATTGTACACGAAGCTCACACGTTTCTCGCTCTTAACTGAAACGCACTGGATGTTAGAGGGCCTGTGGTTTGTATCAGTTTCAGAAGCAGAGTTGAACTAGATATGGTCCGTGTGTGTAGGAAACACAGTTCTTTTGTTCTGAGCACTCTCACGTTTCCCGCCTTATTAGAGACTCTAGAAAGCAAGAGCGTGCTTCTTGCTCTAAAGCAGAGTGTGTTTCATGGATGAGAACTGTGCTGTGTGTTTCCCTTCAGAAACGGAGTGAAATGCCAGGCTCTGTGTCTTCCTACAAGCGAGACTTCGTTTCAGGTAAACGCAGTCTCTTTTCAGCTCAAACGAAGCTATATTGTACACGAAGCTCACACGTTTCTCGCTCTTAACTGAAACGCACTGGATGTTAGAGGGCCTGTGGTTTGTATCAGTTTCAGAAGCAGAGTTGAACTAGATATGGTCCGTGTGTGTAGGAAACACAGTTCTTTTGTTCTGAGCACTCTCACGTTTCCCGCCTTATTAGAGACTCTTGACAGCAAAGAGCGTGCTTCTTGCTCTAAAGCAGAGTGTGTTTCATGGATGAGAACTGTGCTGTGTGTTTCCCTTCAGAAACGGAGTGAAATGCCAGGCTCTGTGTCTTCCTACAAGCGAGACTTCGTTTCAGGTAAACGCAGTCACTTTTCAGCTCAAACGAAGCTATATTGTACACGAAGCTCACACGTTTCTCGCTCTTAACTGAAACGCACTGGATGTTAGAGGGCCTGTGGTTTGTATCAGTTTCAGAAGCAGAGTTGAACTAGATATGGTCCGTGTGTGTAGGAAACATAGTTCTTTTGTTCTGAGCACTCTCACGTTTCCCGCCTTATTAGAGACTCTGGACAGCAAGAGCGTGCTTCTTGCTCTAAAGCAGAGTGTGTTTCATGGATGAGAACTGTGCTGTGTGTTTCCCTTCAGAAACGGAGTGAAATGCCAGGCTCTGTGTCTTCCTACAAGCGAGACTTCGTTTCAGGTAAACGCAGTCACTTTTCAGCTCAAACGAAGCTATATTGTACACGAAGCTCACACGTTTCTCGCTCTTAACTGAAACGCACTGGATGTTAGAGGGCCTGTGGTTTGTATCAGTTTCAGAAGCAGAGTTGAACTAGATATGGTCCGTGTGTGTAGGAAACACAGTTCTTTTGTTCTGAGCACTCTCACGTTTCCCGCCTTATTAGAGACTCTGGACAGCAAGAGCGTGCTTCTTGCTCTAAAGCAGAGTGTGTTTCATGGATGAGAACTGTGCTGTGTGTTTCCCTTCAGAAACGGAGTGAAATGCCAGGCTCTGTGTCTTCCTACAAGCGAGACTTCGTTTCAGGTAAACGCAGTCACTTTTCAGCTCAAACGAAGCTATATTGTACACGAAGCTCACACGTTTCTCGCTCTTAACTGAAACGCACTGGATGTTAGAGGGCCTGTGGTTTGTATCAGTTTCAGAAGCAGAGTTGAACTAGATATGGTCCGTGTGTGTAGGAAACACAGTTCTTTTGTTCTGAGCACTCTCACGTTTCCCGCCTTATTAGAGACTCTGGAAAGCAAGAGCGTGCTTCTTGCTCTAAAGCAGAGTGTGTTTCATGGATGAGAACTGTGCTGTGTGTTTCCCTTCAGAAACGGAGTGAAATGCCAGGCTCTGTGTCTTCCTACAAGCGAGACTTCGTTTCAGGTAAACGCAGTCACTTTTCAGCTCAAACGAAGCTATATTGTACACGAAGCTCACACGTTTCTCGCTCTTAACTGAAACGCACTGGATGTTAGAGGGCCTGTGGTTTGTATCAGTTTCAGAAGCAGAGTTGAACTAGATATGGTCCGTGTGTGTAGGAAACACAGTTCTTTTGTTCTGAGCACTCTCACGTTTCCCGCCTTATTAGAGACTCTGGACAGCAAGAGCGTGCTTCTTGCTCTAAAGCAGAGTGTGTTTCATGGATGAGAACTGTGCTGTGTGTTTCCCTTCAGAAACGGAGTGAAATGCCAGGCTCTGTGTCTTCCTACAAGCGAGACTTCGTTTCAGGTAAACGCAGTCACTTTTCAGCTCAAACGAAGCTATATTGTACACGAAGCTCACACGTTTCTCGCTCTTAACTGAAACGCACTGGATGTTAGAGGGCCTGTGGTTTGTATCAGTTTCAGAAGCAGAGTTGAACTAGATATGGTCCGTGTGTGTAGGAAACACAGTTCTTTTGTTCTGAGCACTCTCACGTTTCCCGCCTTATTAGAGACTCTGGACAGCAAGAGCGTGCTTCTTGCTCTAAAGCAGAGTGTGTTTCATGGATGAGAACTGTGCTGTGTGTTTCCCTTCAGAAACGGAGTGAAATGCCAGGCTCTGTGTCTTCCTACAAGCGAGACTTCGTTTCAGGTAAACGCAGTCACTTTTCAGCTCAAACGAAGCTATATTGTACACGAAGCTCACACGTTTCTCGCTCTTAACTGAAACGCACTGGATGTTAGAGGGCCTGTGGTTTGTATCAGTTTCAGAAGCAGAGTTGAACTAGATATGGTCCGTGTGTGTAGGAAACACAGTTCTTTTGTTCTGAGCACTCTCACGTTTCCCGCCTTATTAGAGACTCTGGACAGCAAGAGCGTGCTTCTTGCTCTAAAGCAGAGTGTGTTTCATGGATGAGAACTGTGCTGTGTGTTTCCCTTCAGAAACGGAGTGAAATGCCAGGCTCTGTGTCTTCCTACAAGCGAGACTTCGTTTCAGGTAAACGCAGTCACTTTTCAGCTCAAACGAAGCTATATTGTACACGAAGCTCACACGTTTCTCGCTCTTAACTGAAACGCACTGGATGTTAGAGGGCCTGTGGTTTGTATCAGTTTCAGAAGCAGAGTTGAACTAGATATGGTCCGTGTGTGTAGGAAACACAGTTCTTTTGTTCTGAGCACTCTCACGTTTCCCGCCTTATTAGAGACTCTGGAAAGCAAGAGCGTGCTTCTTGCTCTAAAGCAGAGTGTGTTTCATGGATGAGAACTGTGCTGTGTGTTTCCCTTCAGAAACGGAGTGAAATGCCAGGCTCTGTGTCTTCCTACAAGCGAGACTTCGTTTCAGGTAAACGCAGTCACTTTTCAGCTCAAACGAAGCTATATTGTACAGGAAGCTCACACGTTTCTCGCTCTTAACTGAAACGCACTGGATGTTAGAGGGCCTGTGGTTTGTATCAGTTTCAGAAGCAGAGTTGAACTAGATATGGTCCGTGTGTGTAGGAAACACAGTTCTTTTGTTCTGAGCACTCTCACGTTTCCCGCCTTATTAGAGACTCTGGACAGCAAGAGCGTGCTTCTTGCTCTAAAGCAGAGTGTGTTTCATGGATGAGAACTGTGCTGTGTGTTTCCCTTCAGAAACGGAGTGAAATGCCAGGCTCTGTGTCTTCCTACAAGCGAGACTTCGTTTCAGGTAAACGCAGTCACTTTTCAGCTCAAACGAAGCTATATTGTACAGGAAGCTCACACGTTTCTCGCTCTTAACTGAAACGCACTGGATGTTAGAGGGCCTGTGGTTTGTATCAGTTTCAGAAGCAGAGTTGAACTAGATATGGTCCGTGTGTGTAGGAAACACAGTTCTTTTGTTCTGAGCACTCTCACGTTTCCCGCCTTATTAGAGACTCTAGAAAGCAAGAGCGTGCTTCTTGCTCTAAAGCAGAGTGTGTTTCATGGATGAGAACTGTGCTGTGTGTTTCCCTTCAGAAACGGAGTGAAATGCCAGGCTCTGTGTCTTCCTACAAGCGAGACTTCGTTTCAGGTAAACGCAGTCACTTTTCAGCTCAAACGAAGCTATATTGTACACGAAGCTCACACGTTTCTCGCTCTTAACTGAAACGCACTGGATGTTAGAGGGCCTGTGGTTTGTATCAGTTTCAGAAGCAGAGTTGAACTAGATATGGTCCGTGTGTGTAGGAAACACAGTTCTTTTGTTCTGAGCACTCTCACGTTTCCCGCCTTATTAGAGACTCTAGAAAGCAAGAGCGTGCTTCTTGCTCTAAAGCAGAGTGTGTTTCATGGATGAGAACTGTGCTGTGTGTTTCCCTTCAGAAACGGAGTGAAATGCCAGGCTCTGTGTCTTCCTACAAGCGAGACTTCGTTTCAGGTAAACGCAGTCACTTTTCAGCTCAAACGAAGCTATATTGTACACGAAGCTCACACGTTTCTCGCTCTTAACTGAAACGCACTGGATGTTAGAGGGCCTGTGGTTTGTATCAGTTTCAGAAGCAGAGTTGAACTAGATATGGTCCGTGTGTGTAGGAAACACAGTTCTTTTGTTCTGAGCACTCTCACGTTTCCCGCCTTATTAGAGACTCTGGACAGCAAGAGCGTGCTTCTTGCTCTAAAGCAGAGTGTGTTTCATGGATGAGAACTGTGCTGTGTGTTTCCCTTCAGAAACGGAGTGAAATGCCAGGCTCTGTGTCTTCCTACAAGCGAGACTTCGTTTCAGGTAAACGCAGTCACTTTTCAGCTCAAACGAAGCTATATTGTACACGAAGCTCACACGTTTCTCGCTCTTAACTGAAACGCACTGGATGTTAGAGGGCCTGTGGTTTGTATCAGTTTCAGAAGCAGAGTTGAACTAGATATGGTCCGTGTGTGTAGGAAACACAGTTCTTTTGTTCTGAGCACTCTCACGTTTCCCGCCTTATTAGAGACTCTGGACAGCAAGAGCGTGCTTCTTGCTCTAAAGCAGAGTGTGTTTCATGGATGAGAACTGTGCTGTGTGTTTCCCTTCAGAAACGGAGTGAAATGCCAGGCTCTGTGTCTTCCTACAAGCGAGACTTCGTTTCAGGTAAACGCAGTCACTTTTCAGCTCAAACGAAGCTATATTGTACACGAAGCTCACACGTTTCTCGCTCTTAACTGAAACGCACTGGATGTTAGAGGGCCTGTGGTTTGTATCAGTTTCAGAAGCAGAGTTGAACTAGATATGGTCCGTGTGTGTAGGAAACACAGTTCTTTTGTTCTGAGCACTCTCACGTTTCCCGCCTTATTAGAGACTCTGGACAGCAAGAGCGTGCTTCTTGCTCTAAAGCAGAGTGTGTTTCATGGATGAGAACTGTGCTGTGTGTTTCCCTTCAGAAACGGAGTGAAATGCCAGGCTCTGTGTCTTCCTACAAGCGAGACTTCGTTTCAGGTAAACGCAGTCACTTTTCAGCTCAAACGAAGCTATATTGTACACGAAGCTCACACGTTTCTCGCTCTTAACTGAAACGCACTGGATGTTAGAGGGCCTGTGGTTTGTATCAGTTTCAGAAGCAGAGTTGAACTAGATATGGTCCGTGTGTGTAGGAAACACAGTTCTTTTGTTCTGAGCACTCTCACGTTTCCCGCCTTATTAGAGACTCTGGACAGCAAGAGCGTGCTTCTTGCTCTAAAGCAGAGTGTGTTTCATGGATGAGAACTGTGCTGTGTGTTTCCCTTCAGAAACGGAGTGAAATGCCAGGCTCTGTGTCTTCCTACAAGCGAGACTTCGTTTCAGGTAAACGCAGTCACTTTTCAGCTCAAACGAAGCTATATTGTACACGAAGCTCACACGTTTCTCGCTCTTAACTGAAACGCACTGGATGTTAGAGGGCCTGTGGTTTGTATCAGTTTCAGAAGCAGAGTTGAACTAGATATGGTCCGTGTGTGTAGGAAACACAGTTCTTTTGTTCTGAGCACTCTCACGTTTCCCGCCTTATTAGAGACTCTGGAAAGCAAGAGCGTGCTTCTTGCTCTAAAGCAGAGTGTGTTTCATGGATGAGAACTGTGCTGTGTGTTTCCCTTCAGAAACGGAGTGAAATGCCAGGCTCTGTGTCTTCCTACAAGCGAGACTTCGTTTCAGGTAAACGCAGTCACTTTTCAGCTCAAACGAAGCTATATTGTACAGGAAGCTCACACGTTTCTCGCTCTTAACTGAAACGCACTGGATGTTAGAGGGCCTGTGGTTTGTATCAGTTTCAGAAGCAGAGTTGAACTAGATATGGTCCGTGTGTGTAGGAAACACAGTTCTTTTGTTCTGAGCACTCTCACGTTTCCCGCCTTATTAGAGACTCTAGAAAGCAAGAGCGTGCTTCTTGCTCTAAAGCAGAGTGTGTTTCATGGATGAGAACTGTGCTGTGTGTTTCCCTTCAGAAACGGAGTGAAATGCCAGGCTCTGTGTCTTCCTACAAGCGAGACTTCGTTTCAGGTAAACGCAGTCACTTTTCAGCTCAAACGAAGCTATATTGTACACGAAGCTCACACGTTTCTCGCTCTTAACTGAAACGCACTGGATGTTAGAGGGCCTGTGGTTTGTATCAGTTTCAGAAGCAGAGTTGAACTAGATATGGTCCGTGTGTGTAGGAAACACAGTTCTTTTGTTCTGAGCACTCTCACGTTTCCCGCCTTATTAGAGACTCTAGAAAGCAAGAGCGTGCTTCTTGCTCTAAAGCAGAGTGTGTTTCATGGATGAGAACTGTGCTGTGTGTTTCCCTTCAGAAACGGAGTGAAATGCCAGGCTCTGTGTCTTCCTACAAGCGAGACTTCGTTTCAGGTAAACGCAGTCACTTTTCAGCTCAAACGAAGCTATATTGTACACGAAGCTCACACGTTTCTCGCTCTTAACTGAAACGCACTGGATGTTAGAGGGCCTGTGGTTTGTATCAGTTTCAGAAGCAGAGTTGAACTAGATATGGTCCGTGTGTGTAGGAAACATAGTTCTTTTGTTCTGAGCACTCTCACGTTTCCCGCCTTATTAGAGACTCTGGACAGCAAGAGCGTGCTTCTTGCTCTAAAGCAGAGTGTGTTTCATGGATGAGAACTGTGCTGTGTGTTTCCCTTCAGAAACGGAGTGAAATGCCAGGCTCTGTGTCTTCCTACAAGCGAGACTTCGTTTCAGGTAAACGCAGTCACTTTTCAGCTCAAACGAAGCTATATTGTACACGAAGCTCACACGTTTCTCGCTCTTAACTGAAACGCACTGGATGTTAGAGGGCCTGTGGTTTGTATCAGTTTCAGAAGCAGAGTTGAACTAGATATGGTCCGTGTGTGTAGGAAACACAGTTCTTTTGTTCTGAGCACTCTCACGTTTCCCGCCTTATTAGAGACTCTGGACAGCAAGAGCGTGCTTCTTGCTCTAAAGCAGAGTGTGTTTCATGGATGAGAACTGTGCTGTGTGTTTCCCTTCAGAAACGGAGTGAAATGCCAGGCTCTGTGTCTTCCTACAAGCGAGACTTCGTTTCAGGTAAACGCAGTCACTTTTCAGCTCAAACGAAGCTATATTGTACACGAAGCTCACACGTTTCTCGCTCTTAACTGAAACGCACTGGATGTTAGAGGGCCTGTGGTTTGTATCAGTTTCAGAAGCAGAGTTGAACTAGATATGGTCCGTGTGTGTAGGAAACACAGTTCTTTTGTTCTGAGCACTCTCACGTTTCCCGCCTTATTAGAGACTCTAGAAAGCAAGAGCGTGCTTCTTGCTCTAAAGCAGAGTGTGTTTCATGGATGAGAACTGTGCTGTGTGTTTCCCTTCAGAAACGGAGTGAAATGCCAGGCTCTGTGTCTTCCTACAAGCGAGACTTCGTTTCAGGTAAACGCAGTCACTTTTCAGCTCAAACGAAGCTATATTGTACACGAAGCTCACACGTTTCTCGCTCTTAACTGAAACGCACTGGATGTTAGAGGGCCTGTGGTTTGTATCAGTTTCAGAAGCAGAGTTGAACTAGATATGGTCCGTGTGTGTAGGAAACACAGTTCTTTTGTTCTGAGCACTCTCACGTTTCCCGCCTTATTAGAGACTCTGGACAGCAAGAGCGTGCTTCTTGCTCTAAAGCAGAGTGTGTTTCATGGATGAGAACTGTGCTGTGTGTTTCCCTTCAGAAACGGAGTGAAATGCCAGGCTCTGTGTCTTCCTACAAGCGAGACTTCGTTTCAGGTAAACGCAGTCACTTTTCAGCTCAAACGAAGCTATATTGTACACGAAGCTCACACGTTTCTCGCTCTTAACTGAAACGCACTGGATGTTAGAGGGCCTGTGGTTTGTATCAGTTTCAGAAGCAGAGTTGAACTAGATATGGTCCGTGTGTGTAGGAAACACAGTTCTTTTGTTCTGAGCACTCTCACGTTTCCCGCCTTATTAGAGACTCTAGAAAGCAAGAGCGTGCTTCTTGCTCTAAAGCAGAGTGTGTTTCATGGATGAGAACTGTGCTGTGTGTTTCCCTTCAGAAACGGAGTGAAATGCCAGGCTCTGTGTCTTCCTACAAGCGAGACTTCGTTTCAGGTAAACGCAGTCACTTTTCAGCTCAAACGAAGCTATATTGTACACGAAGCTCACACGTTTCTCGCTCTTAACTGAAACGCACTGGATGTTAGAGGGCCTGTGGTTTGTATCAGTTTCAGAAGCAGAGTTGAACTAGATATGGTCCGTGTGTGTAGGAAACACAGTTCTTTTGTTCTGAGCACTCTCACGTTTCCCGCCTTATTAGAGACTCTAGAAAGCAAGAGCGTGCTTCTTGCTCTAAAGCAGAGTGTGTTTCATGGATGAGAACTGTGCTGTGTGTTTCCCTTCAGAAACGGAGTGAAATGCCAGGCTCTGTGTCTTCCTACAAGCGAGACTTCGTTTCAGGTAAACGCAGTCACTTTTCAGCTCAAACGAAGCTATATTGTACACGAAGCTCACACGTTTCTCGCTCTTAACTGAAACGCACTGGATGTTAGAGGGCCTGTGGTTTGTATCAGTTTCAGAAGCAGAGTTGAACTAGATATGGTCCGTGTGTGTAGGAAACACAGTTCTTTTGTTCTGAGCACTCTCACGTTTCCCGCCTTATTAGAGACTCTGGACAGCAAGAGCGTGCTTCTTGCTCTAAAGCAGAGTGTGTTTCATGGATGAGAACTGTGCTGTGTGTTTCCCTTCAGAAACGGAGTGAAATGCCAGGCTCTGTGTCTTCCTACAAGCGAGACTTCGTTTCAGGTAAACGCAGTCACTTTTCAGCTCAAACGAAGCTATATTGTACACGAAGCTCACACGTTTCTCGCTCTTAACTGAAACGCACTGGATGTTAGAGGGCCTGTGGTTTGTATCAGTTTCAGAAGCAGAGTTGAACTAGATATGGTCCGTGTGTGTAGGAAACACAGTTCTTTTGTTCTGAGCACTCTCACGTTTCCCGCCTTATTAGAGACTCTAGACAGCAAGAGCGTGCTTCTTGCTCTAAAGCAGAGTGTGTTTCATGGATGAGAACTGTGCTGTGTGTTTCCCTTCAGAAACGGAGTGAAATGCCAGCTCTGTGTCTTCCTACAAGCGAGACTTCGTTTCAGGTAAACGCAGTCACTTTTCAGCTCAAACGAAGCTATATTGTACACGAAGCTCACACGTTTCTCGCTCTTAACTGAAACGCACTGGATGTTAGAGGGCCTGTGGTTTGTATCAGTTTCAGAAGCAGAGTTGAACTAGATATGGTCCGTGTGTGTAGGAAACACAGTTCTTTTGTTCTGAGCACTCTCACGTTTCCCGCCTTATTAGAGACTCTGGACAGCAAGAGCGTGCTTCTTGCTCTAAAGCAGAGTGTGTTTCATGGATGAGAACTGTGCTGTGTGTTTCCCTTCAGAAACGGAGTGAAATGCCAGGCTCTGTGTCTTCCTACAAGCGAGACTTCGTTTCAGGTAAACGCAGTCACTTTTCAGCTCAAACGAAGCTATATTGTACACGAAGCTCACACGTTTCTCGCTCTTAACTGAAACGCACTGGATGTTAGAGGGCCTGTGGTTTGTATCAGTTTCAGAAGCAGAGTTGAACTAGATATGGTCCGTGTGTGTAGGAAACACAGTTCTTTTGTTCTGAGCACTCTCACGTTTCCCGCCTTATTAGAGACTCTGGACAGCAAGAGCGTGCTTCTTGCTCTAAAGCAGAGTGTGTTTCATGGATGAGAACTGTGCTGTGTGTTTCCCTTCAGAAACGGAGTGAAATGCCAGGCTCTGTGTCTTCCTACAAGCGAGACTTCGTTTCAGGTAAACGCAGTCACTTTTCAGCTCAAACGAAGTTATATTGTACACGAAGCTCACACGTTTCTCGCTCTTAACTGAAACGCACTGGATGTTAGAGGGCCTGTGGTTTGTATCAGTTTCAGAAGCAGAGTTGAACTAGATATGGTCCGTGTGTGTAGGAAACACAGTTCTTTTGTTCTGAGCACTCTCACGTTTCCCGCCTTATTAGAGACTCTGGACAGCAAGAGCGTGCTTCTTGCTCTAAAGCAGAGTGTGTTTCATGAATGAGAACTGTGCTGTGTGTTTCCCTTCAGAAACGGAGTGAAATGCCAGGCTCTGTGTCTTCCTACAAGCGAGACTTCGTTTCAGGTAAACGCGTCACTTTTCAGCTCAAACGAAGCTATATTGTACACGAAGCTCACACGTTTCTCGCTCTTAACTGAAACGCACTGGATGTTAGAGGGCCTGTGGTTTGTATCAGTTTCAGAAGCAGAGTTGAACTAGATATGGTCCGTGTGTGTAGGAAACACAGTTCTTTTGTTCTGAGCACTCTCACGTTTCCCGCCTTATTAGAGACTCTGGACAGCAAGAGCGTGCTTCTTGCTCTAAAGCAGAGTGTGTTTCATGGATGAGAACTGTGCTGTGTGTTTCCCTTCAGAAACGGAGTGAAATGCCAGGCTCTGTGTCTTCCTACAAGCGAGACTTCGTTTCAGGTAAAACGCAGTCACTTTTCAGCTCAAACGAAGCTATATTGTACACGAAGCTCACACGTTTCTCGCTCTTAACTGAAACGCACTGGATGTTAGAGGGCCTGTGGTTTGTATCAGTTTCAGAAGCAGAGTTGAACTAGATATGGTCCGTGTGTGTAGGAAACACAGTTCTTTTGTTCTGAGCACTCTCACGTTTCCCGCCTTATTAGAGACTCTGGACAGCAAGAGCGTGCTTCTTGCTTTAGAGCAGAGTGTGTTTCATGGATGAGAACTGTGCTGTGTGTTTCCCTTCAGAAACGGAGTGAAATGCCAGGCTCTGTGTCTTCCTACAAGCGAGACTTCGTTTCAGGTAAACGCAGTCACTTTTCAGCTCAAACGAAGCTATATTGTACACGAAGCTCACACGTTTCTCGCTCTTAACTGAAACGCACTGGATGTTAGAGGGCCTGTGGTTTGTATCAGTTTCAGAAGCAGAGTTGAACTAGATATGGTCCGTGTGTGTAGGAAACACAGTTCTTTTGTTCTGAGCACTCTCACGTTTCCCGCCTTATTAGAGACTCTGGACAGCAAGAGCGTGCTTCTTGCTCTAAAGCAGAGTGTGTTTCATGGATGAGAACTGTGCTGTGTGTTTCCCTTCAGAAACGGAGTGAAATGCCAGGCTCTGTGTCTTCCTACAAGCGAGACTTCGTTTCAGGTAAACGCAGTCACTTTTCAGCTCAAACGAAGCTATATTGTACACGAAGCTCACACGTTTCTCGCTCTTAACTGAAACGCACTGGATGTTAGAGGGCCTGTGGTTTGTATCAGTTTCAGAAGCAGAGTTGAACTAGATATGGTCCGTGTGTGTAGGAAACACAGTTCTTTTGTTCTGAGCACTCTCACGTTTCCCGCCTTATTAGAGACTCTGGACAGCAAGAGCGTGCTTCTTGCTCTAAAGCAGAGTGTGTTTCATGGATGAGAACTGTGCTGTGTGTTTCCCTTCAGAAACGGAGTGAAATGCCAGGCTCTGTGTCTTCCTACAAGCGAGACTTCGTTTCAGGTAAACGCAGTCACTTTTCAGCTCAAACGAAGCTATATTGTACACGAAGCTCACACGTTTCTCGCTCTTAACTGAAACGCACTGGATGTTAGAGGGCCTGTGGTTTGTATCAGTTTCAGAAGCAGAGTTGAACTAGATATGGTCCGTGTGTGTAGGAAACACAGTTCTTTTGTTCTGAGCACTCTCACGTTTCCCGCCTTATTAGAGACTCTGGACAGCAAGAGCGTGCTTCTTGCTCTAAAGCAGAGTGTGTTTCATGGATGAGAACTGTGCTGTGTGTTTCCCTTCAGAAACGGAGTGAAATGCCAGGCTCTGTGTCTTCCTACAAGCGAGACTTCGTTTCAGGTAAACGCAGTCACTTTTCAGCTCAAACGAAGCTATATTGTACACGAAGCTCACACGTTTCTCGCTCTTAACTGAAACGCACTGGATGTTAGAGGGCCTGTGGTTTGTATCAGTTTCAGAAGCAGAGTTGAACTAGATATGGTCCGTGTGTGTAGGAAACACAGTTCTTTTGTTCTGAGCACTCTCACGTTTCCCGCCTTATTAGAGACTCTAGAAAGCAAGAGCGTGCTTCTTGCTCTAAAGCAGAGTGTGTTTCATGGATGAGAACTGTGCTGTGTGTTTCCCTTCAGAAACGGAGTGAAATGCCAGGCTCTGTGTCTTCCTACAAGCGAGACTTCGTTTCAGGTAAACGCAGTCACTTTTCAGCTCAAACGAAGCTATATTGTACACGAAGCTCACACGTTTCTCGCTCTTAACTGAAACGCACTGGATGTTAGAGGGCCTGTGGTTTGTATCAGTTTCAGAAGCAGAGTTGAACTAGATATGGTCCGTGTGTGTAGGAAACACAGTTCTTTTGTTCTGAGCACTCTCACGTTTCCCGCCTTATTAGAGACTCTGGACAGCAAGAGCGTGCTTCTTGCTCTAAAGCAGAGTGTGTTTCATGGATGAGAACTGTGCTGTGTGTTTCCCTTCAGAAACGGAGTGAAATGCCAGGCTCTGTGTCTTCCTACAAGCGAGACTTCGTTTCAGGTAAACGCAGTCACTTTTCAGCTCAAACGAAGCTATATTGTACACGAAGCTCACACGTTTCTCGCTCTTAACTGAAACGCACTGGATGTTAGAGGGCCTGTGGTTTGTATCAGTTTCAGAAGCAGAGTTGAACTAGATATGGTCCGTGTGTGTAGGAAACACAGTTCTTTTGTTCTGAGCACTCTCACGTTTCCCGCCTTATTAGAGACTCTGGACAGCAAGAGCGTGCTTCTTGCTCTAAAGCAGAGTGTGTTTCATGGATGAGAACTGTGCTGTGTGTTTCCCTTCAGAAACGGAGTGAAATGCCAGGCTCTGTGTCTTCCTACAAGCGAGACTTCGTTTCAGGTAAACGCAGTCACTTTTCAGCTCAAACGAAGCTATATTGTACACGAAGCTCACACGTTTCTCGCTCTTAACTGAAACGCACTGGATGTTAGAGGGCCTGTGGTTTGTATCAGTTTCAGAAGCAGAGTTGAACTAGATATGGTCCGTGTGTGTAGGAAACACAGTTCTTTTGTTCTGAGCACTCTCACGTTTCCCGCCTTATTAGAGACTCTGGACAGCAAGAGCGTGCTTCTTGCTCTAAAGCAGAGTGTGTTTCATGAATGAGAACTGTGCTGTGTGTTTCCCTTCAGAAACGGAGTGAAATGCCAGGCTCTGTGTCTTCCTACAAGCGAGACTTCGTTTCAGGTAAACGCAGTCACTTTTCAGCTCAAACGAAGCTATATTGTACACGAAGCTCACACGTTTCTCGCTCTTAACTGAAACGCACTAGATGTTAGAGGGCCTGTGGTTTGTATCAGTTTCAGAAGCAGAGTTGAACTAGATATGGTCCGTGTGTGTAGGAAACACAGTTCTTTTGTTCTGAGCACTCTCACGTTTCCCGCCTTATTAGAGACTCTAGAAAGCAAGAGCGTGCTTCTTGCTCTAAAGCAGAGTGTGTTTCATGGATGAGAACTGTGCTGTGTGTTTCCCTTCAGAAACGGAGTGAAATGCCAGGCTCTGTGTCTTCCTACAAGCGAGACTTCGTTTCAGGTAAACGCAGTCACTTTTCAGCTCAAACGAAGCTATATTGTACACGAAGCTCACACGTTTCTCGCTCTTAACTGAAACGCACTGGATGTTAGAGGGCCTGTGGTTTGTATCAGTTTCAGAAGCAGAGTTGAACTAGATATGGTCCGTGTGTGTAGGAAACACAGTTCTTTTGTTCTGAGCACTCTCACGTTTCCCGCCTTATTAGAGACTCTGGACAGCAAGAGCGTGCTTCTTGCTCTAAAGCAGAGTGTGTTTCATGGATGAGAACTGTGCTGTGTGTTTCCCTTCAGAAACGGAGTGAAATGCCAGGCTCTGTGTCTTCCTACAAGCGAGACTTCGTTTCAGGTAAACGCAGTCACTTTTCAGCTCAAATGAAGCTATATTGTACACGAAGCTCACACGTTTCTCGCTCTTAACTGAAACGCACTGGATGTTAGAGGGCCTGTGGTTTGTATCAGTTTCAGAAGCAGAGTTGAACTAGATATGGTCCGTGTGTGTAGGAAACACAGTTCTTTTGTTCTGAGCACTCTCACGTTTCCCGCCTTATTAGAGACTCTAGAAAGCAAGAGCGTGCTTCTTGCTCTAAAGCAGAGTGTGTTTCATGGATGAGAACTGTGCTGTGTGTTTCCCTTCAGAAACGGAGTGAAATGCCAGGCTCTGTGTCTTCCTACAAGCGAGACTTCGTTTCAGGTAAACGCAGTCACTTTTCAGCTCAAACGAAGCTATATTGTACACGAAGCTCACACGTTTCTCGCTCTTAACTGAAACGCACTGGATGTTAGAGGGCCTGTAGTTTGTATCAGTTTCAGAAGCAGAGTTGAACTAGATATGGTCCGTGTGTGTAGGAAACACAGTTCTTTTGTTCTGAGCACTCTCACGTTTCCCGCCTTATTAGAGACTCTAGAAAGCAAGAGCGTGCTTCTTGCTCTAAAGCAGAGTGTGTTTCATGGATGAGAACTGTGCTGTGTGTTTCCCTTCAGAAACGGAGTGAAATGCCAGGCTCTGTGTCTTCCTACAAGCGAGACTTCGTTTCAGGTAAACGCAGTCACTTTTCAGCTCAAACGAAGCTATATTGTACACGAAGCTCACACGTTTCTCGCTCTTAACTGAAACGCACTGGATGTTAGAGGGCCTGTGGTTTGTATCAGTTTCAGAAGCAGAGTTGAACTAGATATGGTCCGTGTGTGTAGGAAACACAGTTCTTTTGTTCTGAGCACTCTCACGTTTCCCGCCTTATTAGAGACTCTAGAAAGCAAGAGCGTGCTTCTTGCTCTAAAGCAGAGTGTGTTTCATGGATGAGAACTGTGCTGTGTGTTTCCCTTCAGAAACGGAGTGAAATGCCAGGCTCTGTGTCTTCCTACAAGCGAGACTTCGTTTCAGGTAAACGCAGTCACTTTTCAGCTCAAACGAAGCTATATTGTACACGAAGCTCACACGTTTCTCGCTCTTAACTGAAACGCACTGGATGTTAGAGGGCCTGTGGTTTGTATCAGTTTCAGAAGCAGAGTTGAACTAGATATGGTCCGTGTGTGTAGGAAACACAGTTCTTTTGTTCTGAGCACTCTCACGTTTCCCGCCTTATTAGAGACTCTAGAAAGCAAGAGCGTGCTTCTTGCTCTAAAGCAGAGTGTGTTTCATGGATGAGAACTGTGCTGTGTGTTTCCCTTCAGAAACGGAGTGAAATGCCAGGCTCTGTGTCTTCCTACAAGCGAGACTTCGTTTCAGGTAAACGCAGTCACTTTTCAGCTCAAACGAAGCTATATTGTACACGAAGCTCACACGTTTCTCGCTCTTAACTGAAACGCACTGGATGTTAGAGGGCCTGTGGTTTGTATCAGTTTCAGAAGCAGAGTTGAACTAGATATGGTCCGTGTGTGTAGGAAACACAGTTCTTTTGTTCTGAGCACTCTCACGTTTCCCGCCTTATTAGAGACTCTGGACAGCAAGAGCGTGCTTCTTGCTCTAAAGCAGAGTGTGTTTCATGGATGAGAACTGTGCTGTGTGTTTCCCTTCAGAAACGGAGTGAAATGCCAGGCTCTGTGTCTTCCTACAAGCGAGACTTCGTTTCAGGTAAACGCAGTCACTTTTCAGCTCAAACGAAGCTATATTGTACACGAAGCTCACACGTTTCTCGCTCTTAACTGAAACGCACTGGATGTTAGAGGGCCTGTGGTTTGTATCAGTTTCAGAAGCAGAGTTGAACTAGATATGGTCCGTGTGTGTAGGAAACACAGTTCTTTTGTTCTGAGCACTCTCACGTTTCCCGCCTTATTAGAGACTCTGGACAGCAAGAGCGTGCTTCTTGCTCTAAAGCAGAGTGTGTTTCATGGATGAGAACTGTGCTGTGTGTTTCCCTTCAGAAACGGAGTGAAATGCCAGGCTCTGTGTCTTCCTACAAGCGAGACTTCGTTTCAGGTAAACGCAGTCACTTTTCAGCTCAAACGAAGCTATATTGTACACGAAGCTCACACGTTTCTCGCTCTTAACTGAAACGCACTGGATGTTAGAGGGCCTGTGGTTTGTATCAGTTTCAGAAGCAGAGTTGAACTAGATATGGTCCGTGTGTGTAGGAAACACAGTTCTTTTGTTCTGAGCACTCTCACGTTTCCCGCCTTATTAGAGACTCAGGACAGCAAGAGCGTGCTTCTTGCTCTAAAGCAGAGTGTGTTTCATGGATGAGAACTGTGCTGTGTGTTTCCCTTCAGAAACGGAGTGAAATGCCAGGCTCTGTGTCTTCCTACAAGCGAGACTTCGTTTCAGGTAAACGCAGTCACTTTTCAGCTCAAACGAAGCTATATTGTACACGAAGCTCACACGTTTCTCGCTCTTAACTGAAACGCACTGGATGTTAGAGGGCCTGTGGTTTGTATCAGTTTCAGAAGCAGAGTTGAACTAGATATGGTCCGTGTGTGTAGGAAACACAGTTCTTTTGTTCTGAGCACTCTCACGTTTCCCGCCTTATTAGAGACTGTGGACAGCAAGAGCGTGCTTCTTGCTCTAAAGCAGAGTGTGTTTCATGGATGAGAACTGTGCTGTGTGTTTCCCTTCAGAAACGGAGTGAAATGCCAGGCTCTGTGTCTTCCTACAAGCGAGACTTCGTTTCAGGTAAACGCAGTCACTTTTCAGCTCAAACGAAGCTATATTGTACACGAAGCTCACACGTTTCTCGCTCTTAACTGAAACGCACTGGATGTTAGAGGGCCTGTGGTTTGTATCAGTTTCAGAAGCAGAGTTGAACTAGATATGGTCCGTGTGTGTAGGAAACACAGTTCTTTTGTTCTGAGCACTCTCACGTTTCCCGCCTTATTAGAGACTCTGGACAGCAAGAGCGTGCTTCTTGCTCTAAAGCAGAGTGTGTTTCATGGATGAGAACTGTGCTGTGTGTTTCCCTTCAGAAACGGAGTGAAATGCCAGGCTCTGTGTCTTCCTACAAGCGAGACTTCGTTTCAGGTAAACGCAGTCACTTTTCAGCTCAAACGAAGCTATATTGTACACGAAGCTCACACGTTTCTCGCTCTTAACTGAAACGCACTGGATGTTAGAGGGCCTGTGGTTTGTATCAGTTTCAGAAGCAGAGTTGAACTAGATATGGTCCGTGTGTGTAGGAAACACAGTTCTTTTGTTCTGAGCACTCTCACGTTTCCCGCCTTATTAGAGACTGTGGACAGCAAGAGCGTGCTTCTTGCTC
Source organism: Onychomys leucogaster (assembly GCA_949786385.1). Classification (NCBI taxonomy): domain Eukaryota; kingdom Metazoa; phylum Chordata; class Mammalia; order Rodentia; family Cricetidae; genus Onychomys; species Onychomys leucogaster. The sequence continues at coordinate 26,827 of CATKUP010000825.1, forward strand.
TAAAGCAGAGTGTGTTTCATGGATGAGAACTGTGCTGTGTGTTTCCCTTCAGAAACGGAGTGAAATGCCAGGCTCTGTGTCTTCCTACAAGCGAGACTTCGTTTCAGGTAAACGCAGTCACTTTTCAGCTCAAACGAAGCTATATTGTACACGAAGCTCACACGTTTCTCGCTCTTAACTGAAACGCACTGGATGTTAGAGGGCCTGTGGTTTGTATCAGTTTCAGAAGCAGAGTTGAACTAGATATGGTCCGTGTGTGTAGGAAACACAGTTCTTTTGTTCTGAGCACTCTCACGTTTCCCGCCTTATTAGAGACTGTGGACAGCAAGAGCGTGCTTCTTGCTCTAAAGCAGAGTGTGTTTCATGGATGAGAACTGTGCTGTGTGTTTCCCTTCAGAAACGGAGTGAAATGCCAGGCTCTGTGTCTTCCTACAAGCGAGACTTCGTTTCAGGTAAACGCAGTCACTTTTCAGCTCAAACGAAGCTATATTGTACACGAAGCTCACACGTTTCTCGCTCTTAACTGAAACGCACTGGATGTTAGAGGGCCTGTGGTTTGTATCAGTTTCAGAAGCAGAGTTGAACTAGATATGGTCCGTGTGTGTAGGAAACACAGTTCTTTTGTTCTGAGCACTCTCACGTTTCCCGCCTTATTAGAGACTCTAGAAAGCAAGAGCGTGCTTCTTGCTCTAAAGCAGAGTGTGTTTCATGGATGAGAACTGTGCTGTGTGTTTCCCTTCAGAAACGGAGTGAAATGCCAGGCTCTGTGTCTTCCTACAAGCGAGACTTCGTTTCAGGTAAACGCAGTCACTTTTCAGCTCAAACGAAGCTATATTGTACACGAAGCTCACACGTTTCTCGCTCTTAACTGAAACGCACTGGATGTTAGAGGGCCTGTGGTTTGTATCAGTTTCAGAAGCAGAGTTGAACTAGATATGGTCCGTGTGTGTAGGAAACACAGTTCTTTTGTTCTGAGCACTCTCACGTTTCCCGCCTTATTAGAGACTCTGGACAGCAAGAGCGTGCTTCTTGCTCTAAAGCAGAGTGTGTTTCATGGATGAGAACTGTGCTGTGTGTTTCCCTTCAGAAACGGAGTGAAATGCCAGGCTCTGTGTCTTCCTACAAGCGAGACTTCGTTTCAGGTAAACGCAGTCACTTTTCAGCTCAAACGAAGCTATATTGTACACGAAGCTCACACGTTTCTCGCTCTTAACTGAAACGCACTGGATGTTAGAGGGCCTGTGGTTTGTATCAGTTTCAGAAGCAGAGTTGAACTAGATATGGTCCGTGTGTGTAGGAAACACAGTTCTTTTGTTCTGAGCACTCTCACGTTTCCCGCCTTATTAGAGACTCTGGACAGCAAGAGCGTGCTTCTTGCTCTAAAGCAGAGTGTGTTTCATGGATGAGAACTGTGCTGTGTGTTTCCCTTCAGAAACGGAGTGAAATGCCAGGCTCTGTGTCTTCCTACAAGCGAGACTTCGTTTCAGGTAAACGCAGTCACTTTTCAGCTCAAACGAAGCTATATTGTACACGAAGCTCACACGTTTCTCGCTCTTAACTGAAACGCACTGGATGTTAGAGGGCCTGTGGTTTGTATCAGTTTCAGAAGCAGAGTTGAACTAGATATGGTCCGTGTGTGTAGGAAACACAGTTCTTTTGTTCTGAGCACTCTCACGTTTCCCGCCTTATTAGAGACTCTGGACAGCAAGAGCGTGCTTCTTGCTCTAAAGCAGAGTGTGTTTCATGGATGAGAACTGTGCTGTGTGTTTCCCTTCAGAAACGGAGTGAAATGCCAGGCTCTGTGTCTTCCTACAAGCGAGACTTCGTTTCAGGTAAACGCAGTCACTTTTCAGCTCAAACGAAGCTATATTGTACACGAAGCTCACACGTTTCTCGCTCTTAACTGAAACGCACTGGATGTTAGAGGGCCTGTGGTTTGTATCAGTTTCAGAAGCAGAGTTGAACTAGATATGGTCCGTGTGTGTAGGAAACACAGTTCTTTTGTTCTGAGCACTCTCACGTTTCCCGCCTTATTAGAGACTCTGGACAGCAAGAGCGTGCTTCTTGCTCTAAAGCAGAGTGTGTTTCATGGATGAGAACTGTGCTGTGTGTTTCCCTTCAGAAACGGAGTGAAATGCCAGGCTCTGTGTCTTCCTACAAGCGAGACTTCGTTTCAGGTAAACGCAGTCACTTTTCAGCTCAAACGAAGCTATATTGTACACGAAGCTCACACGTTTCTCGCTCTTAACTGAAACGCACTGGATGTTAGAGGGCCTGTGGTTTGTATCAGTTTCAGAAGCAGAGTTGAACTAGATATGGTCCGTGTGTGTAGGAAACACAGTTCTTTTGTTCTGAGCACTCTCACGTTTCCCGCCTTATTAGAGACTGTGGACAGCAAGAGCGTGCTTCTTGCTCTAAAGCAGAGTGTGTTTCATGGATGAGAACTGTGCTGTGTGTTTCCCTTCAGAAACGGAGTGAAATGCCAGGCTCTGTGTCTTCCTACAAGCGAGACTTCGTTTCAGGTAAACGCAGTCACTTTTCAGCTCAAACGAAGCTATATTGTACACGAAGCTCACACGTTTCTCGCTCTTAACTGAAACGCACTGGATGTTAGAGGGCCTGTGGTTTGTATCAGTTTCAGAAGCAGAGTTGAACTAGATATGGTCCGTGTGTGTAGGAAACACAGTTCTTTTGTTCTGAGCACTCTCACGTTTCCCGCCTTATTAGAGACTCTGGACAGCAAGAGCGTGCTTCTTGCTCTAAAGCAGAGTGTGTTTCATGGATGAGAACTGTGCTGTGTGTTTCCCTTCAGAAACGGAGTGAAATGCCAGGCTCTGTGTCTTCCTACAAGCGAGACTTCGTTTCAGGTAAACGCAGTCACTTTTCAGCTCAAACGAAGCTATATTGTACACGAAGCTCACACGTTTCTCGCTCTTAACTGAAACGCACTGGATGTTAGAGGGCCTGTGGTTTGTATCAGTTTCAGAAGCAGAGTTGAACTAGATATGGTCCGTGTGTGTAGGAAACACAGTTCTTTTGTTCTGAGCACTCTCACGTTTCCCGCCTTATTAGAGACTGTGGACAGCAAGAGCGTGCTTCTTGCTCTAAAGCAGAGTGTGTTTCATGGATGAGAACTGTGCTGTGTGTTTCCCTTCAGAAACGGAGTGAAATGCCAGGCTCTGTGTCTTCCTACAAGCGAGACTTCGTTTCAGGTAAACGCAGTCACTTTTCAGCTCAAACGAAGCTATATTGTACACGAAGCTCACACGTTTCTCGCTCTTAACTGAAACGCACTGGATGTTAGAGGGCCTGTGGTTTGTATCAGTTTCAGAAGCAGAGTTGAACTAGATATGGTCCGTGTGTGTAGGAAACACAGTTCTTTTGTTCTGAGCACTCTCACGTTTCCCGCCTTATTAGAGACTCTAGAAAGCAAGAGCGTGCTTCTTGCTCTAAAGCAGAGTGTGTTTCATGGATGAGAACTGTGCTGTGTGTTTCCCTTCAGAAACGGAGTGAAATGCCAGGCTCTGTGTCTTCCTACAAGCGAGACTTCGTTTCAGGTAAACGCAGTCACTTTTCAGCTCAAACGAAGCTATATTGTACACGAAGCTCACACGTTTCTCGCTCTTAACTGAAACGCACTGGATGTTAGAGGGCCTGTGGTTTGTATCAGTTTCAGAAGCAGAGTTGAACTAGATATGGTCCGTGTGTGTAGGAAACACAGTTCTTTTGTTCTGAGCACTCTCACGTTTCCCGCCTTATTAGAGACTCTGGACAGCAAGAGCGTGCTTCTTGCTCTAAAGCAGAGTGTGTTTCATGGATGAGAACTGTGCTGTGTGTTTCCCTTCAGAAACGGAGTGAAATGCCAGGCTCTGTGTCTTCCTACAAGCGAGACTTCGTTTCAGGTAAACGCAGTCACTTTTCAGCTCAAACGAAGCTATATTGTACACGAAGCTCACACGTTTCTCGCTCTTAACTGAAACGCACTGGATGTTAGAGGGCCTGTGGTTTGTATCAGTTTCAGAAGCAGAGTTGAACTAGATATGGTCCGTGTGTGTAGGAAACACAGTTCTTTTGTTCTGAGCACTCTCACGTTTCCCGCCTTATTAGAGACTCTGGACAGCAAGAGCGTGCTTCTTGCTCTAAAGCAGAGTGTGTTTCATGGATGAGAACTGTGCTGTGTGTTTCCCTTCAGAAACGGAGTGAAATGCCAGGCTCTGTGTCTTCCTACAAGCGAGACTTCGTTTCAGGTAAACGCAGTCACTTTTCAGCTCAAACGAAGCTATATTGTACACGAAGCTCACACGTTTCTCGCTCTTAACTGAAACGCACTGGATGTTAGAGGGCCTGTGGTTTGTATCAGTTTCAGAAGCAGAGTTGAACTAGATATGGTCCGTGTGTGTAGGAAACACAGTTCTTTTGTTCTGAGCACTCTCACGTTTCCCGCCTTATTAGAGACTCTAGAAAGCAAGAGCGTGCTTCTTGCTCTAAAGCAGAGTGTGTTTCATGGATGAGAACTGTGCTGTGTGTTTCCCTTCAGAAACGGAGTGAAATGCCAGGCTCTGTGTCTTCCTACAAGCGAGACTTCGTTTCAGGTAAACGCAGTCACTTTTCAGCTCAAACGAAGCTATATTGTACACGAAGCTCACACGTTTCTCGCTCTTAACTGAAACGCACTGGATGTTAGAGGGCCTGTGGTTTGTATCAGTTTCAGAAGCAGAGTTGAACTAGATATGGTCCGTGTGTGTAGGAAACACAGTTCTTTTGTTCTGAGCACTCTCACGTTTCCCGCCTTATTAGAGACTCTGGACAGCAAGAGCGTGCTTCTTGCTCTAAAGCAGAGTGTGTTTCATGGATGAGAACTGTGCTGTGTGTTTCCCTTCAGAAACGGAGTGAAATGCCAGGCTCTGTGTCTTCCTACAAGCGAGACTTCGTTTCAGGTAAACGCAGTCACTTTTCAGCTCAAACGAAGCTATATTGTACACGAAGCTCACACGTTTCTCGCTCTTAACTGAAACGCACTGGATGTTAGAGGGCCTGTGGTTTGTATCAGTTTCAGAAGCAGAGTTGAACTAGATATGGTCCGTGTGTGTAGGAAACACAGTTCTTTTGTTCTGAGCACTCTCACGTTTCCCGCCTTATTAGAGACTCTGGACAGCAAGAGCGTGCTTCTTGCTCTAAAGCAGAGTGTGTTTCATGGATGAGAACTGTGCTGTGTGTTTCCCTTCAGAAACGGAGTGAAATGCCAGGCTCTGTGTCTTCCTACAAGCGAGACTTCGTTTCAGGTAAACGCAGTCACTTTTCAGCTCAAACGAAGCTATATTGTACACGAAGCTCACACGTTTCTCGCTCTTAACTGAAACGCACTGGATGTTAGAGGGCCTGTGGTTTGTATCAGTTTCAGAAGCAGAGTTGAACTAGATATGGTCCGTGTGTGTAGGAAACACAGTTCTTTTGTTCTGAGCACTCTCACGTTTCCCGCCTTATTAGAGACTCAGGACAGCAAGAGCGTGCTTCTTGCTCTAAAGCAGAGTGTGTTTCATGGATGAGAACTGTGCTGTGTGTTTCCCTTCAGAAACGGAGTGAAATGCCAGGCTCTGTGTCTTCCTACAAGCGAGACTTCGTTTCAGGTAAACGCAGTCACTTTTCAGCTCAAACGAAGCTATATTGTACACGAAGCTCACACGTTTCTCGCTCTTAACTGAAACGCACTGGATGTTAGAGGGCCTGTGGTTTGTATCAGTTTCAGAAGCAGAGTTGAACTAGATATGGTCCGTGTGTGTAGGAAACACAGTTCTTTTGTTCTGAGCACTCTCACGTTTCCCGCCTTATTAGAGACTGTGGACAGCAAGAGCGTGCTTCTTGCTCTAAAGCAGAGTGTGTTTCATGGATGAGAACTGTGCTGTGTGTTTCCCTTCAGAAACGGAGTGAAATGCCAGGCTCTGTGTCTTCCTACAAGCGAGACTTCGTTTCAGGTAAACGCAGTCACTTTTCAGCTCAAACGAAGCTATATTGTACACGAAGCTCACACGTTTCTCGCTCTTAACTGAAACGCACTGGATGTTAGAGGGCCTGTGGTTTGTATCAGTTTCAGAAGCAGAGTTGAACTAGATATGGTCCGTGTGTGTAGGAAACACAGTTCTTTTGTTCTGAGCACTCTCACGTTTCCCGCCTTATTAGAGACTCTGGACAGCAAGAGCGTGCTTCTTGCTCTAAAGCAGAGTGTGTTTCATGGATGAGAACTGTGCTGTGTGTTTCCCTTCAGAAACGGAGTGAAATGCCAGGCTCTGTGTCTTCCTACAAGCGAGACTTCGTTTCAGGTAAACGCAGTCACTTTTCAGCTCAAACGAAGCTATATTGTACACGAAGCTCACACGTTTCTCGCTCTTAACTGAAACGCACTGGATGTTAGAGGGCCTGTGGTTTGTATCAGTTTCAGAAGCAGAGTTGAACTAGATATGGTCCGTGTGTGTAGGAAACACAGTTCTTTTGTTCTGAGCACTCTCACGTTTCCCGCCTTATTAGAGACTCTGGACAGCAAGAGCGTGCTTCTTGCTCTAAAGCAGAGTGTGTTTCATGGATGAGAACTGTGCTGTGTGTTTCCCTTCAGAAACGGAGTGAAATGCCAGGCTCTGTGTCTTCCTACAAGCGAGACTTCGTTTCAGGTAAACGCAGTCACTTTTCAGCTCAAACGAAGCTATATTGTACACGAAGCTCACACGTTTCTCGCTCTTAACTGAAACGCACTGGATGTTAGAGGGCCTGTGGTTTGTATCAGTTTCAGAAGCAGAGTTGAACTAGATATGGTCCGTGTGTGTAGGAAACACAGTTCTTTTGTTCTGAGCACTCTCACGTTTCCCGCCTTATTAGAGACTCTGGACAGCAAGAGCGTGCTTCTTGCTCTAAAGCAGAGTGTGTTTCATGGATGAGAACTGTGCTGTGTGTTTCCCTTCAGAAACGGAGTGAAATGCCAGGCTCTGTGTCTTCCTACAAGCGAGACTTCGTTTCAGGTAAACGCAGTCACTTTTCAGCTCAAACGAAGCTATATTGTACACGAAGCTCACACGTTTCTCGCTCTTAACTGAAACGCACTGGATGTTAGAGGGCCTGTGGTTTGTATCAGTTTCAGAAGCAGAGTTGAACTAGATATGGTCCGTGTGTGTAGGAAACACAGTTCTTTTGTTCTGAGCACTCTCACGTTTCCCGCCTTATTAGAGACTCTAGAAAGCAAGAGCGTGCTTCTTGCTCTAAAGCAGAGTGTGTTTCATGGATGAGAACTGTGCTGTGTGTTTCCCTTCAGAAACGGAGTGAAATGCCAGGCTCTGTGTCTTCCTACAAGCGAGACTTCGTTTCAGGTAAACGCAGTCACTTTTCAGCTCAAACGAAGCTATATTGTACACGAAGCTCACACGTTTCTCGCTCTTAACTGAAACGCACTGGATGTTAGAGGGCCTGTGGTTTGTATCAGTTTCAGAAGCAGAGTTGAACTAGATATGGTCCGTGTGTGTAGGAAACACAGTTCTTTTGTTCTGAGCACTCTCACGTTTCCCGCCTTATTAGAGACTCTAGAAAGCAAGAGCGTGCTTCTTGCTCTAAAGCAGAGTGTGTTTCATGGATGAGAACTGTGCTGTGTGTTTCCCTTCAGAAACGGAGTGAAATGCCAGGCTCTGTGTCTTCCTACAAGCGAGACTTCGTTTCAGGTAAACGCAGTCACTTTTCAGCTCAAACGAAGCTATATTGTACACGAAGCTCACACGTTTCTCGCTCTTAACTGAAACGCACTGGATGTTAGAGGGCCTGTGGTTTGTATCAGTTTCAGAAGCAGAGTTGAACTAGATATGGTCCGTGTGTGTAGGAAACACAGTTCTTTTGTTCTGAGCACTCTCACGTTTCCCGCCTTATTAGAGACTCTGGACAGCAAGAGCGTGCTTCTTGCTCTAAAGCAGAGTGTGTTTCATGGATGAGAACTGTGCTGTGTGTTTCCCTTCAGAAACGGAGTGAAATGCCAGGCTCTGTGTCTTCCTACAAGCGAGACTTCGTTTCAGGTAAACGCAGTCACTTTTCAGCTCAAACGAAGCTATATTGTACACGAAGCTCACACGTTTCTCGCTCTTAACTGAAACGCACTGGATGTTAGAGGGCCTGTGGTTTGTATCAGTTTCAGAAGCAGAGTTGAACTAGATATGGTCCGTGTGTGTAGGAAACACAGTTCTTTTGTTCTGAGCACTCTCACGTTTCCCGCCTTATTAGAGACTCTAGAAAGCAAGAGCGTGCTTCTTGCTCTAAAGCAGAGTGTGTTTCATGGATGAGAACTGTGCTGTGTGTTTCCCTTCAGAAACGGAGTGAAATGCCAGGCTCTGTGTCTTCCTACAAGCGAGACTTCGTTTCAGGTAAACGCAGTCACTTTTCAGCTCAAACGAAGCTATATTGTACACGAAGCTCACACGTTTCTCGCTCTTAACTGAAACGCACTGGATGTTAGAGGGCCTGTGGTTTGTATCAGTTTCAGAAGCAGAGTTGAACTAGATATGGTCCGTGTGTGTAGGAAACACAGTTCTTTTGTTCTGAGCACTCTCACGTTTCCCGCCTTATTAGAGACTCTGGACAGCAAGAGCGTGCTTCTTGCTCTAAAGCAGAGTGTGTTTCATGGATGAGAACTGTGCTGTGTGTTTCCCTTCAGAAACGGAGTGAAATGCCAGGCTCTGTGTCTTCCTACAAGCGAGACTTCGTTTCAGGTAAACGCAGTCACTTTTCAGCTCAAACGAAGCTATATTGTACACGAAGCTCACACGTTTCTCGCTCTTTACTGAAACGCACTGGATGTTAGAGGGCCTGTGGTTTGTATCAGTTTCAGAAGCAGAGTTGAACTAGATATGGTCCGTGTGTGTAGGAAACACAGTTCTTTTGTTCTGAGCACTCTCACGTTTCCCGCCTTATTAGAGACTCTAGAAAGCAAGAGCGTGCTTCTTGCTCTAAAGCAGAGTGTGTTTCATGGATGAGAACTGTGCTGTGTGTTTCCCTTCAGAAACGGAGTGAAATGCCAGGCTCTGTGTCTTCCTACAAGCGAGACTTCGTTTCAGGTAAACGCAGTCACTTTTCAGCTCAAACGAAGCTATATTGTACACGAAGCTCACACGTTTCTCGCTCTTAACTGAAACGCACTGGATGTTAGAGGGCCTGTGGTTTGTATCAGTTTCAGAAGCAGAGTTGAACTAGATATGGTCCGTGTGTGTAGGAAACACAGTTCTTTTGTTCTGAGCACTCTCACGTTTCCCGCCTTATTAGAGACTCTAGAAAGCAAGAGCGTGCTTCTTGCTCTAAAGCAGAGTGTGTTTCATGGATGAGAACTGTGCTGTGTGTTTCCCTTCAGAAACGGAGTGAAATGCCAGGCTCTGTGTCTTCCTACAAGCGAGACTTCGTTTCAGGTAAACGCAGTCACTTTTCAGCTCAAACGAAGCTATATTGTACACGAAGCTCACACGTTTCTCGCTCTTAACTGAAACGCACTGGATGTTAGAGGGCCTGTGGTTTGTATCAGTTTCAGAAGCAGAGTTGAACTAGATATGGTCCGTGTGTGTAGGAAACACAGTTCTTTTGTTCTGAGCACTCTCACGTTTCCCGCCTTATTAGAGACTCTAGAAAGCACGAGCGTGCTTCTTGCTCTAAAGCAGAGTGTGTTTCATGGATGAGAACTGTGCTGTGTGTTTCCCTTCAGAAACGGAGTGAAATGCCAGGCTCTGTGTCTTCCTACAAGCGAGACTTCGTTTCAGGTAAACGCAGTCACTTTTCAGCTCAAACGAAGCTATATTGTACACGAAGCTCACACGTTTCTCGCTCTTAACTGAAACGCACTGGATGTTAGAGGGCCTGTGGTTTGTATCAGTTTCAGAAGCAGAGTTGAACTAGATATGGTCCGTGTGTGTAGGAAACACAGTTCTTTTGTTCTGAGCACTCTCACGTTTCCCGCCTTATTAGAGACTCTAGAAAGCAAGAGCGTGCTTCTTGCTCTAAAGCAGAGTGTGTTTCATGGATGAGAACTGTGCTGTGTGTTTCCCTTCAGAAACGGAGTGAAATGCCAGGCTCTGTGTCTTCCTACAAGCGAGACTTCGTTTCAGGTAAACGCAGTCACTTTTCAGCTCAAACGAAGCTATATTGTACACGAAGCTCACACGTTTCTCGCTCTTAACTGAAACGCACTGGATGTTAGAGGGCCTGTGGTTTGTATCAGTTTCAGAAGCAGAGTTGAACTAGATATGGTCCGTGTGTGTAGGAAACACAGTTCTTTTGTTCTGAGCACTCTCACGTTTCCCGCCTTATTAGAGACTCTAGAAAGCAAGAGCGTGCTTCTTGCTCTAAAGCAGAGTGTGTTTCATGGATGAGAACTGTGCTGTGTGTTTCCCTTCAGAAACGGAGTGAAATGCCAGGCTCTGTGTCTTCCTACAAGCGAGACTTCGTTTCAGGTAAACGCAGTCACTTTTCAGCTCAAACGAAGCTATATTGTACACGAAGCTCACACGTTTCTCGCTCTTAACTGAAACGCACTGGATGTTAGAGGGCCTGTGGTTTGTATCAGTTTCAGAAGCAGAGTTGAACTAGATATGGTCCGTGTGTGTAGGAAACACAGTTCTTTTGTTCTGAGCACTCTCACGTTTCCCGCCTTATTAGAGACTCTAGAAAGCAAGAGCGTGCTTCTTGCTCTAAAGCAGAGTGTGTTTCATGGATGAGAACTGTGCTGTGTGTTTCCCTTCAGAAACGGAGTGAAATGCCAGGCTCTGTGTCTTCCTACAAGCGAGACTTCGTTTCAGGTAAACGCAGTCACTTTTCAGCTCAAACGAAGCTATATTGTACACGAAGCTCACACGTTTCTCGCTCTTAACTGAAACGCACTGGATGTTAGAGGGCCTGTGGTTTGTATCAGTTTCAGAAGCAGAGTTGAACTAGATATGGTCCGTGTGTGTAGGAAACACAGTTCTTTTGTTCTGAGCACTCTCACGTTTCCCGCCTTATTAGAGACTCTGGACAGCAAGAGCGTGCTTCTTGCTCTAAAGCAGAGTGTGTTTCATGGATGAGAACTGTGCTGTGTGTTTCCCTTCAGAAACGGAGTGAAATGCCAGGCTCTGTGTCTTCCTACAAGCGAGACTTCGTTTCAGGTAAACGCAGTCACTTTTCAGCTCAAACGAAGCTATATTGTACACGAAGCTCACACGTTTCTCGCTCTTAACTGAAACGCACTGGATGTTAGAGGGCCTGTGGTTTGTATCAGTTTCAGAAGCAGAGTTGAACTAGATATGGTCCGTGTGTGTAGGAAACACAGTTCTTTTGTTCTGAGCACTCTCCCGTTTCCCGCCTTATTAGAGACTCTGGACAGCAAGAGCGTGCTTCTTGCTCTAAAGCAGAGTGTGTTTCATGGATGAGAACTGTGCTGTGTGTTTCCCTTCAGAAACGGAGTGAAATGCCAGGCTCTGTGTCTTCCTACAAGCGAGACTTCGTTTCAGGTAAACGCAGTCACTTTTCAGCTCAAACGAAGCTATATTGTACACGAAGCTCACACGTTTCTCGCTCTTAACTGAAACGCACTGGATGTTAGAGGGCCTGTGGTTTGTATCAGTTTCAGAAGCAGAGTTGAACTAGATATGGTCCGTGTGTGTAGGAAACACAGTTCTTTTGTTCTGAGCACTCTCACGTTTCCCGCCTTATTAGAGACTCTAGAAAGCAAGAGCGTGCTTCTTGCTCTAAAGCAGAGTGTGTTTCATGGATGAGAACTGTGCTGTGTGTTTCCCTTCAGAAACGGAGTGAAATGCCAGGCTCTGTGTCTTCCTACAAGCGAGACTTCGTTTCAGGTAAACGCAGTCACTTTTCAGCTCAAACGAAGCTATATTGTACACGAAGCTCACACGTTTCTCGCTCTTAACTGAAACGCACTGGATGTTAGAGGGCCTGTGGTTTGTATCAGTTTCAGAAGCAGAGTTGAACTAGATATGGTCCGTGTGTGTAGGAAACACAGTTCTTTTGTTCTGAGCACTCTCACGTTTCCCGCCTTATTAGAGACTCTGGACAGCAAGAGCGTGCTTCTTGCTCTAAAGCAGAGTGTGTTTCATGGATGAGAACTGTGCTGTGTGTTTCCCTTCAGAAACGGAGTGAAATGCCAGGCTCTGTGTCTTCCTACAAGCGAGACTTCGTTTCAGGTAAACGCAGTCACTTTTCAGCTCAAACGAAGCTATATTGTACACGAAGCTCACACGTTTCTCGCTCTTAACTGAAACGCACTGGATGTTAGAGGGCCTGTGGTTTGTATCAGTTTCAGAAGCAGAGTTGAACTAGATATGGTCCGTGTGTGTAGGAAACACAGTTCTTTTGTTCTGAGCACTCTCACGTTTCCCGCCTTATTAGAGACTCTGGACAGCAAGAGCGTGCTTCTTGCTCTAAAGCAGAGTGTGTTTCATGGATGAGAACTGTGCTGTGTGTTTCCCTTCAGAAACGGAGTGAAATGCCAGGCTCTGTGTCTTCCTACAAGCGAGACTTCGTTTCAGGTAAACGCAGTCACTTTTCAGCTCAAACGAAGCTATATTGTACACGAAGCTCACACGTTTCTCGCTCTTAACTGAAACGCACTGGATGTTAGAGGGCCTGTGGTTTGTATCAGTTTCAGAAGCAGAGTTGAACTAGATATGGTCCGTGTGTGTAGGAAACACAGTTCTTTTGTTCTGAGCACTCTCACGTTTCCCGCCTTATTAGAGACTCTGGACAGCAAGAGCGTGCTTCTTGCTCTAAAGCAGAGTGTGTTTCATGGATGAGAACTGTGCTGTGTATTTCCCTTCAGAAACGGAGTGAAATGCCAGGCTCTGTGTCTTCCTACAAGCGAGACTTCGTTTCAGGTAAACGCAGTCACTTTTCAGCTCAAACGAAGCTATATTGTACACGAAGCTCACACGTTTCTTGCTCTTAACTGAAACGCACTGGATGTTAGAGGGCCTGTGGTTTGTATCAGTTTCAGAAGCAGAGTTGAACTAGATATGGTCCGTGTGTGTAGGAAACACAGTTCTTTTGTTCTGAGCACTCTCACGTTTCCCGCCTTATTAGAGACTCTAGAAAGCAAGAGCGTGCTTCTTGCTCTAAAGCAGAGTGTGTTTCATGGATGAGAACTGTGCTGTGTGTTTCCCTTCAGAAACGGAGTGAAATGCCAGGCTCTGTGTCTTCCTACAAGCGAGACTTCGTTTCAGGTAAACGCAGTCACTTTTCAGCTCAAACGAAGCTATATTGTACACGAAGCTCACACGTTTCTCGCTCTTAACTGAAACGCACTGGATGTTAGAGGGCCTGTGGTTTGTATCAGTTTCAGAAGCAGAGTTGAACTAGATATGGTCCGTGTGTGTAGGAAACACAGTTCTTTTGTTCTGAGCACTCTCACGTTTCCCGCCTTATTAGAGACTCTAGAAAGCAAGAGCGTGCTTCTTGCTCTAAAGCAGAGTGTGTTTCATGGATGAGAACTGTGCTGTGTGTTTCCTTTCAGAAACGGAGTGAAATGCCAGGCTCTGTGTCTTCCTACAAGCGAGACTTCGTTTCAGGTAAACGCAGTCACTTTTCAGCTCAAACGAAGCTATATTGTACACGAAGCTCACACGTTTCTCGCTCTTAACTGAAACGCACTGGATGTTAGAGGGCCTGTGGTTTGTATCAGTTTCAGAAGCAGAGTTGAACTAGATATGGTCCGTGTGTGTAGGAAACACAGTTCTTTTGTTCTGAGCACTCTCACGTTTCCCGCCTTATTAGAGACTCTGGACAGCAAGAGCGTGCTTCTTGCTCTAAAGCAGAGTGTGTTTCATGGATGAGAACTGTGCTGTGTGTTTCCCTTCAGAAACGGAGTGAAATGCCAGGCTCTGTGTCTTCCTACAAGCGAGACTTCGTTTCAGGTAAACGCAGTCACTTTTCAGCTCAAACGAAGCTATATTGTACACGAAGCTCACACGTTTCTCGCTCTTAACTGAAACGCACTGGATGTTAGAGGGCCTGTGGTTTGTATCAGTTTCAGAAGCAGAGTTGAACTAGATATGGTCCGTGTGTGTAGGAAACACAGTTCTTTTGTTCTGAGCACTCTCACGTTTCCCGCCTTATTAGAGACTCTAGAAAGCAAGAGCGTGCTTCTTGCTCTAAAGCAGAGTGTGTTTCATGGATGAGAACTGTGCTGTGTGTTTCCCTTCAGAAACGGAGTGAAATGCCAGGCTCTGTGTCTTCCTACAAGCGAGACTTCGTTTCAGGTAAACGCAGTCACTTTTCAGCTCAAACGAAGCTATATTGTACACGAAGCTCACACGTTTCTCGCTCTTAACTGAAACGCACTGGATGTTAGAGGGCCTGTGGTTTGTATCAGTTTCAGAAGCAGAGTTGAACTAGATATGGTCCGTGTGTGTAGGAAACACAGTTCTTTTGTTCTGAGCACTCTCACGTTTCCCGCCTTATTAGAGACTCTGGACAGCAAGAGCGTGCTTCTTGCTCTAAAGCAGAGTGTGTTTCATGGATGAGAACTGTGCTGTGTGTTTCCCTTCAGAAACGGAGTGAAATGCCAGGCTCTGTGTCTTCCTACAAGCGAGACTTCGTTTCAGGTAAACGCAGTCACTTTTCAGCTCAAACGAAGCTATATTGTACACGAAGCTCACACGTTTCTCGCTCTTAACTGAAACGCACTGGATGTTAGAGGGCCTGTGGTTTGTATCAGTTTCAGAAGGAGAGTTGAACTAGATATGGTCCGTGTGTGTAGGAAACACAGTTCTTTTGTTCTGAGCACTCTCACGTTTCCCGCCTTATTAGAGACTCTGGACAGCAAGAGCGTGCTTCTTGCTCTAAAGCAGAGTGTGTTTCATGGATGAGAACTGTGCTGTGTGTTTCCCTTCAGAAACGGAGTGAAATGCCAGGCTCTGTGTCTTCCTACAAGCGAGACTTCGTTTCAGGTAAACGCAGTCACTTTTCAGCTCAAACGAAGCTATATTGTACACGAAGCTCACACGTTTCTCGCTCTTAACTGAAACGCACTGGATGTTAGAGGGCCTGTGGTTTGTATCAGTTTCAGAAGCAGAGTTGAACTAGATATGGTCCGTGTGTGTAGGAAACACAGTTCTTTTGTTCTGAGCACTCTCACGTTTCCCGCCTTATTAGAGACTCTGGACAGCAAGAGCGTGCTTCTTGCTCTAAAGCAGAGTGTGTTTCATGGATGAGAACTGTGCTGTGTGTTTCCCTTCAGAAACGGAGTGAAATGCCAGGCTCTGTGTCTTCCTACAAGCGAGACTTCGTTTCAGGTAAACGCAGTCACTTTTCAGCTCAAACGAAGCTATATTGTACACGAAGCTCACACGTTTCTCGCTCTTAACTGAAACGCACTGGATGTTAGAGGGCCTGTGGTTTGTATCAGTTTCAGAAGCAGAGTTGAACTAGATATGGTCCGTGTGTGTAGGAAACACAGTTCTTTTGTTCTGAGCACTCTCACGTTTCCCGCCTTATTAGAGACTCTGGACAGCAAGAGCGTGCTTCTTGCTCTAAAGCAGAGTGTGTTTCATGGATGAGAACTGTGCTGTGTGTTTCCCTTCAGAAACGGAGTGAAATGCAAGGCTCTGTGTCTTCCTACAAGCGAGACTTCGTTTCAGGTAAACGCAGTCACTTTTCAGCTCAAACGAAGCTATATTGTACACGAAGCTCACACGTTTCTCGCTCTTAACTGAAACGCACTGGATGTTAGAGGGCCTGTGGTTTGTATCAGTTTCAGAAGCAGAGTTGAACTAGATATGGTCCGTGTGTGTAGGAAACACAGTTCTTTTGTTCTGAGCACTCTCACGTTTCCCGCCTTATTAGAGACTCTGGACAGCAAGAGCGTGCTTCTTGCTCTAAAGCAGAGTGTGTTTCATGGATGAGAACTGTGCTGTGTGTTTCCCTTCAGAAACGGAGTGAAATGCCAGGCTCTGTGTCTTCCTACAAGCGAGACTTCGTTTCAGGTAAACGCAGTCACTTTTCAGCTCAAACGAAGCTATATTGTACACGAAGCTCACACGTTTCTCGCTCTTAACTGAAACGCACTGGATGTTAGAGGGCCTGTGGTTTGTATCAGTTTCAGAAGCAGAGTTGAACTAGATATGGTCCGTGTGTGTAGGAAATACAGTTCTTTTGTTCTGAGCACTCTCACGTTTCCCGCCTTATTAGAGACTCTAGAAAGCAAGAGCGTGCTTCTTGCTCTAAAGCAGAGTGTGTTTCATGGATGAGAACTGTGCTGTGTGTTTCCCTTCAGAAACGGAGTGAAATGCCAGGCTCTGTGTCTTCCTACAAGCGAGACTTCGTTTCAGGTAAACGCAGTCACTTTTCAGCTCAAACGAAGCTATATTGTACACGAAGCTCACACGTTTCTCGCTCTTAACTGAAACGCACAGGATGTTAGAGGGCCTGTGGTTTGTATCAGTTTCAGAAGCAGAGTTGAACTAGATATGGTCCGTGTGTGTAGGAAACACAGTTCTTTTGTTCTGAGCACTCTCACGTTTCCCGCCTTATTAGAGACTCTAGAAAGCAAGAGCGTGCTTCTTGCTCTAAAGCAGAGTGTGTTTCATGGATGAGAACTGTGCTGTGTGTTTCCCTTCAGAAACGGAGTGAAATGCCAGGCTCTGTGTCTTCCTACAAGCGAGACTTCGTTTCAGGTAAACGCAGTCACTTTTCAGCTCAAACGAAGCTATATTGTACACGAAGCTCACACGTTTCTCGCTCTTAACTGAAACGCACTGGATGTTAGAGGGCCTGTGGTTTGTATCAGTTTCAGAGGCAGAGTTGAACTAGATATGGTCCGTGTGTGTAGGAAACACAGTTCTTTTGTTCTGAGCACTCTCACGTTTCCCGCCTTATTAGAGACTCTAGAAAGCAAGAGCGTGCTTCTTGCTCTAAAGCAGAGTGTGTTTCATGGATGAGAACTGTGCTGTGTGTTTCCCTTCAGAAACGGAGTGAAATGCCAGGCTCTGTGTCTTCCTACAAGCGAGACTTCGTTTCAGGTAAACGCAGTCACTTTTCAGCTCAAACGAAGCTATATTGTACACGAAGCTCACACGTTTCTCGCTCTTAACTGAAACGCACTGGATGTTAGAGGGCCTGTGGTTTGTATCAGTTTCAGAAGCAGAGTTGAACTAGATATGGTCCGTGTGTGTAGGAAACACAGTTCTTTTGTTCTGAGCACTCTCACGTTTCCCGCCTTATTAGAGACTCTAGAAAGCACGAGCGTGCTTCTTGCTCTAAAGCAGAGTGTGTTTCATGGATGAGAACTGTGCTGTGTGTTTCCCTTCAGAAACGGAGTGAAATGCCAGGCTCTGTGTCTTCCTACAAGCGAGACTTCGTTTCAGGTAAACGCAGTCACTTTTCAGCTCAAACGAAGCTATATTGTACACGAAGCTCACACGTTTCTCGCTCTTAACTGAAACGCACAGGATGTTAGAGGGCCTGTGGTTTGTATCAGTTTCAGAAGCAGAGTTGAACTAGATATGGTCCGTGTGTGTAGGAAACACAGTTCTTTTGTTCTGAGCACTCTCACGTTTCCCGCCTTATTAGAGACTCTAGAAAGCAAGAGCGTGCTTCTTGCTCTAAAGCAGAGTGTGTTTCATGGATGAGAACTGTGCTGTGTGTTTCCCTTCAGAAACGGAGTGAAATGCCAGGCTCTGTGTCTTCCTACAAGCGAGACTTCGTTTCAGGTAAACGCAGTCACTTTTCAGCTCAAACGAAGCTATATTGTACACGAAGCTCACACGTTTCTCGCTCTTAACTGAAACGCACTGGATGTTAGAGGGCCTGTGGTTTGTATCAGTTTCAGAGGCAGAGTTGAACTAGATATGGTCCGTGTGTGTAGGAAACACAGTTCTTTTGTTCTGAGCACTCTCACGTTTCCCGCCTTATTAGAGACTCTAGAAAGCAAGAGCGTGCTTCTTGCTCTAAAGCAGAGTGTGTTTCATGGATGAGAACTGTGCTGTGTGTTTCCCTTCAGAAACGGAGTGAAATGCCAGGCTCTGTGTCTTCCTACAAGCGAGACTTCGTTTCAGGTAAACGCAGTCACTTTTCAGCTCAAACGAAGCTATATTGTACACGAAGCTCACACGTTTCTCGCTCTTAACTGAAACGCACTGGATGTTAGAGGGCCTGTGGTTTGTATCAGTTTCAGAAGCAGAGTTTAACTAGATATGGTCCGTGTGTGTAGGAAACACAGTTCTTTTGTTCTGAGCACTCTCACGTTTCCCGCCTTATTAGAGACTCTGGACAGCAAGAGCGTGCTTCTTGCTCTAAAGCAGAGTGTGTTTCATGGATGAGAACTGTGCTGTGTGTTTCCCTTCAGAAACGGAGTGAAATGCCAGGCTCTGTGTCTTCCTACAAGCGAGACTTCGTTTCAGGTAAACGCAGTCACTTTTCAGCTCAAACGAAGCTATATTGTACACGAAGCTCACACGTTTCTCGCTCTTAACTGAAACGCACTGGATGTTAGAGGGCCTGTGGTTTGTATCAGTTTCAGAAGCAGAGTTGAACTAGATATGGTCCGTGTGTGTAGGAAACACAGTTCTTTTGTTCTGAGCACTCTCACGTTTCCCGCCTTATTAGAGACTCTGGACAGCAAGAGCGTGCTTCTTGCTCTAAAGCAGAGTGTGTTTCATGGATGAGAACTGTGCTGTGTGTTTCCCTTCAGAAACGGAGTGAAATGCCAGGCTCTGTGTCTTCCTACAAGCGAGACTTCGTTTCAGGTAAACGCAGTCACTTTTCAGCTCAAACGAAGCTATATTGTACACGAAGCTCACACGTTTCTCGCTCTTAACTGAAACGCACTGGATGTTAGAGGGCCTGTGGTTTGTATCAGTTTCAGAAGCAGAGTTGAACTAGATATGGTCCGTGTGTGTAGGAAACACAGTTCTTTTGTTCTGAGCACTCTCACGTTTCCCGCCTTATTAGAGACTCTGGACAGCAAGAGCGTGCTTCTTGCTCTAAAGCAGAGTGTGTTTCATGGATGAGAACTGTGCTGTGTGTTTCCCTTCAGAAACGGAGTGAAATGCCAGGCTCTGTGTCTTCCTACAAGCGAGACTTCGTTTCAGGTAAACGCAGTCACTTTTCAGCTCAAACGAAGCTATATTGTACACGAAGCTCACACGTTTCTCGCTCTTAACTGAAACGCACTGGATGTTAGAGGGCCTGTGGTTTGTATCAGTTTCAGAAGCAGAGTTGAACTAGATATGGTCCGTGTGTGTAGGAAACACAGTTCTTTTGTTCTGAGCACTCTCACGTTTCCCGCCTTATTAGAGACTCTAGAAAGCAAGAGCGTGCTTCTTGCTCTAAAGCAGAGTGTGTTTCATGGATGAGAACTGTGCTGTGTGTTTCCCTTCAGAAACGGAGTGAAATGCCAGGCTCTGTGTCTTCCTACAAGCGAGACTTCGTTTCAGGTAAACGCAGTCACTTTTCAGCTCAAACGAAGCTATATTGTACACGAAGCTCACACGTTTCTCGCTCTTAACTGAAACGCACTGGATGTTAGAGGGCCTGTGGTTTGTATCAGTTTCAGAAGCAGAGTTGAACTAGATATGGTCCGTGTGTGTAGGAAACACAGTTCTTTTGTTCTGAGCACTCTCACGTTTCCCGCCTTATTAGAGACTCTGGACAGCAAGAGCGTGCTTCTTGCTCTAAAGCAGAGTGTGTTTCATGGATGAGAACTGTGCTGTGTGTTTCCCTTCAGAAACGGAGTGAAATGCCAGGCTCTGTGTCTTCCTACAAGCGAGACTTCGTTTCAGGTAAACGCAGTCACTTTTCAGCTCAAACGAAGCTATATTGTACACGAAGCTCACACGTTTCTCGCTCTTAACTGAAACGCACTGGATGTTAGAGGGCCTGTGGTTTGTATCAGTTTCAGAAGCAGAGTTGAACTAGATATGGTCCGTGTGTGTAGGAAACACAGTTCTTTTGTTCTGAGCACTCTCACGTTTCCCGCCTTATTAGAGACTCTAGAAAGCAAGAGCGTGCTTCTTGCTCTAAAGCAGAGTGTGTTTCATGGATGAGAACTGTGCTGTGTGTTTCCCTTCAGAAACGGAGTGAAATGCCAGGCTCTGTGTCTTCCTACAAGCGAGACTTCGTTTCAGGTAAACGCAGTCACTTTTCAGCTCAAACGAAGCTATATTGTACACGAAGCTCACACGTTTCTCGCTCTTAACTGAAACGCACTGGATGTTAGAGGGCCTGTGGTTTGTATCAGTTTCAGAGGCAGAGTTGAACTAGATATGGTCCGTGTGTGTAGGAAACACAGTTCTTTTGTTCTGAGCACTCTCACGTTTCCCGCCTTATTAGAGACTCTAGAAAGCAAGAGCGTGCTTCTTGCTCTAAAGCAGAGTGTGTTTCATGGATGAGAACTGTGCTGTGTGTTTCCCTTCAGAAACGGAGTGAAATGCCAGGCTCTGTGTCTTCCTACAAGCGAGACTTCGTTTCAGGTAAACGCAGTCACTTTTCAGCTCAAACGAAGCTATATTGTACACGAAGCTCACACGTTTCTCGCTCTTAACTGAAACGCACTGGATGTTAGAGGGCCTGTGGTTTGTATCAGTTTCAGAAGCAGAGTTGAACTAGATATGGTCCGTGTGTGTAGGAAACACAGTTCTTTTGTTCTGAGCACTCTCACGTTTCCCGCCTTATTAGAGACTCTGGACAGCAAGAGCGTGCTTCTTGCTCTAAAGCAGAGTGTGTTTCATGGATGAGAACTGTGCTGTGTGTTTCCCTTCAGAAACGGAGTGAAATGCCAGGCTCTGTGTCTTCCTACAAGCGAGACTTCGTTTCAGGTAAACGCAGTCACTTTTCAGCTCAAACGAAGCTATATTGTACACGAAGCTCACACGTTTCTCGCTCTTAACTGAAACGCACTGGATGTTAGAGGGCCTGTGGTTTGTATCAGTTTCAGAAGCAGAGTTGAACTAGATATGGTCCGTGTGTGTAGGAAACACAGTTCTTTTGTTCTGAGCACTCTCACGTTTCCCGCCTTATTAGAGACTCTAGAAAGCAAGAGCGTGCTTCTTGCTCTAAAGCAGAGTGTGTTTCATGGATGAGAACTGTGCTGTGTGTTTCCCTTCAGAAACGGAGTGAAATGCCAGGCTCTGTGTCTTCCTACAAGCGAGACTTCGTTTCAGGTAAACGCAGTCACTTTTCAGCTCAAACGAAGCTATATTGTACACGAAGCTCACACGTTTCTCGCTCTTAACTGAAACGCACTGGATGTTAGAGGGCCTGTGGTTTGTATCAGTTTCAGAAGCAGAGTTGAACTAGATATGGTCCGTGTGTGTAGGAAACACAGTTCTTTTGTTCTGAGCACTCTCACGTTTCCCGCCTTATTAGAGACTCTGGACAGCAAGAGCGTGCTTCTTGCTCTAAAGCAGAGTGTGTTTCATGGATGAGAACTGTGCTGTGTGTTTCCCTTCAGAAACGGAGTGAAATGCCAGGCTCTGTGTCTTCCTACAAGCGAGACTTCGTTTCAGGTAAACGCAGTCACTTTTCAGCTCAAACGAAGCTATATTGTACACGAAGCTCACACGTTTCTCGCTCTTTACTGAAACGCACTGGATGTTAGAGGGCCTGTGGTTTGTATCAGTTTCAGAAGCAGAGTTGAACTAGATATGGTCCGTGTGTGTAGGAAACACAGTTCTTTTGTTCTGAGCACTCTCACGTTTCCCGCCTTATTAGAGACTCTAGAAAGCAAGAGCGTGCTTCTTGCTCTAAAGCAGAGTGTGTTTCATGGATGAGAACTGTGCTGTGTGTTTCCCTTCAGAAACGGAGTGAAATGCCAGGCTCTGTGTCTTCCTACAAGCGAGACTTCGTTTCAGGTAAACGCAGTCACTTTTCAGCTCAAACGAAGCTATATTGTACACGAAGCTCACACGTTTCTCGCTCTTAACTGAAACGCACTGGATGTTAGAGGGCCTGTGGTTTGTATCAGTTTCAGAAGCAGAGTTGAACTAGATATGGTCCGTGTGTGTAGGAAACACAGTTCTTTTGTTCTGAGCACTCTCACGTTTCCCGCCTTATTAGAGACTCTAGAAAGCAAGAGCGTGCTTCTTGCTCTAAAGCAGAGTGTGTTTCATGGATGAGAACTGTGCTGTGTGTTTCCCTTCAGAAACGGAGTGAAATGCCAGGCTCTGTGTCTTCCTACAAGCGAGACTTCGTTTCAGGTAAACGCAGTCACTTTTCAGCTCAAACGAAGCTATATTGTACACGAAGCTCACACGTTTCTCGCTCTTAACTGAAACGCACTGGATGTTAGAGGGCCTGTGGTTTGTATCAGTTTCAGAAGCAGAGTTGAACTAGATATGGTCCGTGTGTGTAGGAAACACAGTTCTTTTGTTCTGAGCACTCTCACGTTTCCCGCCTTATTAGAGACTCTAGAAAGCACGAGCGTGCTTCTTGCTCTAAAGCAGAGTGTGTTTCATGGATGAGAACTGTGCTGTGTGTTTCCCTTCAGAAACGGAGTGAAATGCCAGGCTCTGTGTCTTCCTACAAGCGAGACTTCGTTTCAGGTAAACGCAGTCACTTTTCAGCTCAAACGAAGCTATATTGTACACGAAGCTCACACGTTTCTCGCTCTTAACTGAAACGCACTGGATGTTAGAGGGCCTGTGGTTTGTATCAGTTTCAGAAGCAGAGTTGAACTAGATATGGTCCGTGTGTGTAGGAAACACAGTTCTTTTGTTCTGAGCACTCTCACGTTTCCCGCCTTATTAGAGACTCTAGAAAGCAAGAGCGTGCTTCTTGCTCTAAAGCAGAGTGTGTTTCATGGATGAGAACTGTGCTGTGTGTTTCCCTTCAGAAACGGAGTGAAATGCCAGGCTCTGTGTCTTCCTACAAGCGAGACTTCGTTTCAGGTAAACGCAGTCACTTTTCAGCTCAAACGAAGCTATATTGTACACGAAGCTCACACGTTTCTCGCTCTTAACTGAAACGCACTGGATGTTAGAGGGCCTGTGGTTTGTATCAGTTTCAGAAGCAGAGTTGAACTAGATATGGTCCGTGTGTGTAGGAAACACAGTTCTTTTGTTCTGAGCACTCTCACGTTTCCCGCCTTATTAGAGACTCTAGAAAGCAAGAGCGTGCTTCTTGCTCTAAAGCAGAGTGTGTTTCATGGATGAGAACTGTGCTGTGTGTTTCCCTTCAGAAACGGAGTGAAATGCCAGGCTCTGTGTCTTCCTACAAGCGAGACTTCGTTTCAGGTAAACGCAGTCACTTTTCAGCTCAAACGAAGCTATATTGTACACGAAGCTCACACGTTTCTCGCTCTTAACTGAAACGCACTGGATGTTAGAGGGCCTGTGGTTTGTATCAGTTTCAGAAGCAGAGTTGAACTAGATATGGTCCGTGTGTGTAGGAAACACAGTTCTTTTGTTCTGAGCACTCTCACGTTTCCCGCCTTATTAGAGACTCTAGAAAGCAAGAGCGTGCTTCTTGCTCTAAAGCAGAGTGTGTTTCATGGATGAGAACTGTGCTGTGTGTTTCCCTTCAGAAACGGAGTGAAATGCCAGGCTCTGTGTCTTCCTACAAGCGAGACTTCGTTTCAGGTAAACGCAGTCACTTTTCAGCTCAAACGAAGCTATATTGTACACGAAGCTCACACGTTTCTCGCTCTTAACTGAAACGCACTGGATGTTAGAGGGCCTGTGGTTTGTATCAGTTTCAGAAGCAGAGTTGAACTAGATATGGTCCGTGTGTGTAGGAAACACAGTTCTTTTGTTCTGAGCACTCTCACGTTTCCCGCCTTATTAGAGACTCTGGACAGCAAGAGCGTGCTTCTTGCTCTAAAGCAGAGTGTGTTTCATGGATGAGAACTGTGCTGTGTGTTTCCCTTCAGAAACGGAGTGAAATGCCAGGCTCTGTGTCTTCCTACAAGCGAGACTTCGTTTCAGGTAAACGCAGTCACTTTTCAGCTCAAACGAAGCTATATTGTACACGAAGCTCACACGTTTCTCGCTCTTAACTGAAACGCACTGGATGTTAGAGGGCCTGTGGTTTGTATCAGTTTCAGAAGCAGAGTTGAACTAGATATGGTCCGTGTGTGTAGGAAACACAGTTCTTTTGTTCTGAGCACTCTCACGTTTCCCGCCTTATTAGAGACTCTGGACAGCAAGAGCGTGCTTCTTGCTCTAAAGCAGAGTGTGTTTCATGGATGAGAACTGTGCTGTGTGTTTCCCTTCAGAAACGGAGTGAAATGCCAGGCTCTGTGTCTTCCTACAAGCGAGACTTCGTTTCAGGTAAACGCAGTCACTTTTCAGCTCAAACGAAGCTATATTGTACACGAAGCTCACACGTTTCTCGCTCTTAACTGAAACGCACTGGATGTTAGAGGGCCTGTGGTTTGTATCAGTTTCAGAAGCAGAGTTGAACTAGATATGGTCCGTGTGTGTAGGAAACACAGTTCTTTTGTTCTGAGCACTCTCACGTTTCCCGCCTTATTAGAGACTCTAGAAAGCAAGAGCGTGCTTCTTGCTCTAAAGCAGAGTGTGTTTCATGGATGAGAACTGTGCTGTGTGTTTCCCTTCAGAAACGGAGTGAAATGCCAGGCTCTGTGTCTTCCTACAAGCGAGACTTCGTTTCAGGTAAACGCAGTCACTTTTCAGCTCAAACGAAGCTATATTGTACACGAAGCTCACACGTTTCTCGCTCTTAACTGAAACGCACTGGATGTTAGAGGGCCTGTGGTTTGTATCAGTTTCAGAAGCAGAGTTGAACTAGATATGGTCCGTGTGTGTAGGAAACACAGTTCTTTTGTTCTGAGCACTCTCACGTTTCCCGCCTTATTAGAGACTCTGGACAGCAAGAGCGTGCTTCTTGCTCTAAAGCAGAGTGTGTTTCATGGATGAGAACTGTGCTGTGTGTTTCCCTTCAGAAACGGAGTGAAATGCCAGGCTCTGTGTCTTCCTACAAGCGAGACTTCGTTTCAGGTAAACGCAGTCACTTTTCAGCTCAAACGAAGCTATATTGTACACGAAGCTCACACGTTTCTCGCTCTTAACTGAAACGCACTGGATGTTAGAGGGCCTGTGGTTTGTATCAGTTTCAGAAGCAGAGTTGAACTAGATATGGTCCGTGTGTGTAGGAAACACAGTTCTTTTGTTCTGAGCACTCTCACGTTTCCCGCCTTATTAGAGACTCTGGACAGCAAGAGCGTGCTTCTTGCTCTAAAGCAGAGTGTGTTTCATGGATGAGAACTGTGCTGTGTGTTTCCCTTCAGAAACGGAGTGAAATGCCAGGCTCTGTGTCTTCCTACAAGCGAGACTTCGTTTCAGGTAAACGCAGTCACTTTTCAGCTCAAACGAAGCTATATTGTACACGAAGCTCACACGTTTCTCGCTCTTAACTGAAACGCACTGGATGTTAGAGGGCCTGTGGTTTGTATCAGTTTCAGAAGCAGAGTTGAACTAGATATGGTCCGTGTGTGTAGGAAACACAGTTCTTTTGTTCTGAGCACTCTCACGTTTCCCGCCTTATTAGAGACTCTGGACAGCAAGAGCGTGCTTCTTGCTCTAAAGCAGAGTGTGTTTCATGGATGAGAACTGTGCTGTGTATTTCCCTTCAGAAACGGAGTGAAATGCCAGGCTCTGTGTCTTCCTACAAGCGAGACTTCGTTTCAGGTAAACGCAGTCACTTTTCAGCTCAAACGAAGCTATATTGTACACGAAGCTCACACGTTTCTTGCTCTTAACTGAAACGCACTGGATGTTAGAGGGCCTGTGGTTTGTATCAGTTTCAGAAGCAGAGTTGAACTAGATATGGTCCGTGTGTGTAGGAAACACAGTTCTTTTGTTCTGAGCACTCTCACGTTTCCCGCCTTATTAGAGACTCTAGAAAGCAAGAGCGTGCTTCTTGCTCTAAAGCAGAGTGTGTTTCATGGATGAGAACTGTGCTGTGTGTTTCCCTTCAGAAACGGAGTGAAATGCCAGGCTCTGTGTCTTCCTACAAGCGAGACTTCGTTTCAGGTAAACGCAGTCACTTTTCAGCTCAAACGAAGCTATATTGTACACGAAGCTCACACGTTTCTCGCTCTTAACTGAAACGCACTGGATGTTAGAGGGCCTGTGGTTTGTATCAGTTTCAGAAGCAGAGTTGAACTAGATATGGTCCGTGTGTGTAGGAAACACAGTTCTTTTGTTCTGAGCACTCTCACGTTTCCCGCCTTATTAGAGACTCTAGAAAGCAAGAGCGTGCTTCTTGCTCTAAAGCAGAGTGTGTTTCATGGATGAGAACTGTGCTGTGTGTTTCCTTTCAGAAACGGAGTGAAATGCCAGGCTCTGTGTCTTCCTACAAGCGAGACTTCGTTTCAGGTAAACGCAGTCACTTTTCAGCTCAAACGAAGCTATATTGTACACGAAGCTCACACGTTTCTCGCTCTTAACTGAAACGCACTGGATGTTAGAGGGCCTGTGGTTTGTATCAGTTTCAGAAGCAGAGTTGAACTAGATATGGTCCGTGTGTGTAGGAAACACAGTTCTTTTGTTCTGAGCACTCTCACGTTTCCCGCCTTATTAGAGACTCTGGACAGCAAGAGCGTGCTTCTTGCTCTAAAGCAGAGTGTGTTTCATGGATGAGAACTGTGCTGTGTGTTTCCCTTCAGAAACGGAGTGAAATGCCAGGCTCTGTGTCTTCCTACAAGCGAGACTTCGTTTCAGGTAAACGCAGTCACTTTTCAGCTCAAACGAAGCTATATTGTACACGAAGCTCACACGTTTCTCGCTCTTAACTGAAACGCACTGGATGTTAGAGGGCCTGTGGTTTGTATCAGTTTCAGAAGCAGAGTTGAACTAGATATGGTCCGTGTGTGTAGGAAACACAGTTCTTTTGTTCTGAGCACTCTCACGTTTCCCGCCTTATTAGAGACTCTGGACAGCAAGAGCGTGCTTCTTGCTCTAAAGCAGAGTGTGTTTCATGGATGAGAACTGTGCTGTGTGTTTCCCTTCAGAAACGGAGTGAAATGCCAGGCTCTGTGTCTTCCTACAAGCGAGACTTCGTTTCAGGTAAACGCAGTCACTTTTCAGCTCAAACGAAGCTATATTGTACACGAAGCTCACACGTTTCTCGCTCTTAACTGAAACGCACTGGATGTTAGAGGGCCTGTGGTTTGTATCAGTTTCAGAAGGAGAGTTGAACTAGATATGGTCCGTGTGTGTAGGAAACACAGTTCTTTTGTTCTGAGCACTCTCACGTTTCCCGCCTTATTAGAGACTCTGGACAGCAAGAGCGTGCTTCTTGCTCTAAAGCAGAGTGTGTTTCATGGATGAGAACTGTGCTGTGTGTTTCCCTTCAGAAACGGAGTGAAATGCCAGGCTCTGTGTCTTCCTACAAGCGAGACTTCGTTTCAGGTAAACGCAGTCACTTTTCAGCTCAAACGAAGCTATATTGTACACGAAGCTCACACGTTTCTCGCTCTTAACTGAAACGCACTGGATGTTAGAGGGCCTGTGGTTTGTATCAGTTTCAGAAGCAGAGTTGAACTAGATATGGTCCGTGTGTGTAGGAAACACAGTTCTTTTGTTCTGAGCACTCTCACGTTTCCCGCCTTATTAGAGACTCTGGACAGCAAGAGCGTGCTTCTTGCTCTAAAGCAGAGTGTGTTTCATGGATGAGAACTGTGCTGTGTGTTTCCCTTCAGAAACGGAGTGAAATGCCAGGCTCTGTGTCTTCCTACAAGCGAGACTTCGTTTCAGGTAAACGCAGTCACTTTTCAGCTCAAACGAAGCTATATTGTACACGAAGCTCACACGTTTCTCGCTCTTAACTGAAACGCACTGGATGTTAGAGGGCCTGTGGTTTGTATCAGTTTCAGAAGCAGAGTTGAACTAGATATGGTCCGTGTGTGTAGGAAACACAGTTCTTTTGTTCTGAGCACTCTCACGTTTCCCGCCTTATTAGAGACTCTGGACAGCAAGAGCGTGCTTCTTGCTCTAAAGCAGAGTGTGTTTCATGGATGAGAACTGTGCTGTGTGTTTCCCTTCAGAAACGGAGTGAAATGCAAGGCTCTGTGTCTTCCTACAAGCGAGACTTCGTTTCAGGTAAACGCAGTCACTTTTCAGCTCAAACGAAGCTATATTGTACACGAAGCTCACACGTTTCTCGCTCTTAACTGAAACGCACTGGATGTTAGAGGGCCTGTGGTTTGTATCAGTTTCAGAAGCAGAGTTGAACTAGATATGGTCCGTGTGTGTAGGAAACACAGTTCTTTTGTTCTGAGCACTCTCACGTTTCCCGCCTTATTAGAGACTCTGGACAGCAAGAGCGTGCTTCTTGCTCTAAAGCAGAGTGTGTTTCATGGATGAGAACTGTGCTGTGTGTTTCCCTTCAGAAACGGAGTGAAATGCCAGGCTCTGTGTCTTCCTACAAGCGAGACTTCGTTTCAGGTAAACGCAGTCACTTTTCAGCTCAAACGAAGCTATATTGTACACGAAGCTCACACGTTTCTCGCTCTTAACTGAAACGCACTGGATGTTAGAGGGCCTGTGGTTTGTATCAGTTTCAGAAGCAGAGTTGAACTAGATATGGTCCGTGTGTGTAGGAAACACAGTTCTTTTGTTCTGAGCACTCTCACGTTTCCCGCCTTATTAGAGACTCTAGAAAGCAAGAGCGTGCTTCTTGCTCTAAAGCAGAGTGTGTTTCATGGATGAGAACTGTGCTGTGTGTTTCCCTTCAGAAACGGAGTGAAATGCCAGGCTCTGTGTCTTCCTACAAGCGAGACTTCGTTTCAGGTAAACGCAGTCACTTTTCAGCTCAAACGAAGCTATATTGTACACGAAGCTCACACGTTTCTCGCTCTTAACTGAAACGCACTGGATGTTAGAGGGCCTGTGGTTTGTATCAGTTTCAGAAGCAGAGTTGAACTAGATATGGTCCGTGTGTGTAGGAAACACAGTTCTTTTGTTCTGAGCACTCTCACGTTTCCCGCCTTATTAGAGACTCTAGAAAGCAAGAGCGTGCTTCTTGCTCTAAAGCAGAGTGTGTTTCATGGATGAGAACTGTGCTGTGTGTTTCCCTTCAGAAACGGAGTGAAATGCCAGGCTCTGTGTCTTCCTACAAGCGAGACTTCGTTTCAGGTAAACGCAGTCACTTTTCAGCTCAAACGAAGCTATATTGTACACGAAGCTCACACGTTTCTCGCTCTTAACTGAAACGCACTGGATGTTAGAGGGCCTGTGGTTTGTATCAGTTTCAGAAGCAGAGTTGAACTAGATATGGTCCGTGTGTGTAGGAAACACAGTTCTTTTGTTCTGAGCACTCTCACGTTTCCCGCCTTATTAGAGACTCTAGAAAGCAAGAGCGTGCTTCTTGCTCTAAAGCAGAGTGTGTTTCATGGATGAGAACTGTGCTGTGTGTTTCCCTTCAGAAACGGAGTGAAATGCCAGGCTCTGTGTCTTCCTACAAGCGAGACTTCGTTTCAGGTAAACGCAGTCACTTTTCAGCTCAAACGAAGCTATATTGTACACGAAGCTCACACGTTTCTCGCTCTTAACTGAAACGCACTGGATGTTAGAGGGCCTGTGGTTTGTATCAGTTTCAGAAGCAGAGTTGAACGTTAGATATGGGGTCCGTGTGTGTAGGAAACACAGTTCTTTTGTTCTGAGCACTTCCTCACGTTTCCCGCCTTATTAGAGACTCTGGACAGCAAGAGCGTGCTTCTTGCTCTAAAGGCAGAGTGTGGATGAGAACTGTGCTGTGTGTTTCCCTTCAGAAACGGAGTGAAATGCCAGGCTCTGTGTCTTCCTACAAGCGAGACTTCGTTTCAGGTAAACGCAGTCACTTTTCAGCTCAAACGAAGCTATATTGTACACGAAGCTCACACGTTTCTCGCTCTTAACTGAAACGCACTGGATGTTAGAGGGCCTGTGGTTTGTATCAGTTTCAGAAGCAGAGTTGAACTAGATATGGTCCGTGTGTGTAGGAAACACAGTTCTTTTGTTCTGAGCACTCTCACGTTTCCCGCCTTATTAGAGACTCTGGACAGCAAGAGCGTGCTTCTTGCTCTAAAGCAGAGTGTGTTTCATGGATGAGAACTGTGCTGTGTGTTTCCCTTCAGAAACGGAGTGAAATGCCAGGCTCTGTGTCTTCCTACAAGCGAGACTTCGTTTCAGGTAAACGCAGTCACTTTTCAGCTCAAACGAAGCTATATTGTACACGAAGCTCACACGTTTCTCGCTCTTAACTGAAACGCACTGGATGTTAGAGGGCCTGTGGTTTGTATCAGTTTCAGAAGCAGAGTTGAACTAGATATGGTCCGTGTGTGTAGGAAACACAGTTCTTTTGTTCTGAGCACTCTCACGTTTCCCGCCTTATTAGAGACTCTAGAAAGCAAGAGCGTGCTTCTTGCTCTAAAGCAGAGTGTGTTTCATGGATGAGAACTGTGCTGTGTGTTTCCCTTCAGAAACGGAGTGAAATGCCAGGCTCTGTGTCTTCCTACAAGCGAGACTTCGTTTCAGGTAAACGCAGTCACTTTTCAGCTCAAACGAAGCTATATTGTACACGAAGCTCACACGTTTCTCGCTCTTAACTGAAACGCACTGGATGTTAGAGGGCCTGTGGTTTGTATCAGTTTCAGAAGCAGAGTTGAACTAGATATGGTCCGTGTGTGTAGGAAACACAGTTCTTTTGTTCTGAGCACTCTCACGTTTCCCGCCTTATTAGAGACTCTGGACAGCAAGAGCGTGCTTCTTGCTCTAAAGCAGAGTGTGTTTCATGGATGAGAACTGTGCTGTGTGTTTCCCTTCAGAAACGGAGTGAAATGCCAGGCTCTGTGTCTTCCTACAAGCGAGACTTCGTTTCAGGTAAACGCAGTCACTTTTCAGCTCAAACGAAGCTATATTGTACACGAAGCTCACACGTTTCTCGCTCTTAACTGAAACGCACTGGATGTTAGAGGGCCTGTGGTTTGTATCAGTTTCAGAAGCAGAGTTGAACTAGATATGGTCCGTGTGTGTAGGAAACACAGTTCTTTTGTTCTGAGCACTCTCACGTTTCCCGCCTTATTAGAGACTCTGGACAGCAAGAGCGTGCTTCTTGCTCTAAAGCAGAGTGTGTTTCATGGATGAGAACTGTGCTGTGTGTTTCCCTTCAGAAACGGAGTGAAATGCCAGGCTCTGTGTCTTCCTACAAGCGAGACTTCGTTTCAGGTAAACGCAGTCACTTTTCAGCTCAAACGAAGCTATATTGTACACGAAGCTCACACGTTTCTCGCTCTTAACTGAAACGCACTGGATGTTAGAGGGCCTGTGGTTTGTATCAGTTTCAGAAGCAGAGTTGAACTAGATATGGTCCGTGTGTGTAGGAAACACAGTTCTTTTGTTCTGAGCACTCTCACGTTTCCCGCCTTATTAGAGACTCTGGACAGCAAGAGCGTGCTTCTTGCTCTAAAGCAGAGTGTGTTTCATGGATGAGAACTGTGCTGTGTATTTCCCTTCAGAAACGGAGTGAAATGCCAGGCTCTGTGTCTTCCTACAAGCGAGACTTCGTTTCAGGTAAACGCAGTCACTTTTCAGCTCAAACGAAGCTATATTGTACACGAAGCTCACACGTTTCTTGCTCTTAACTGAAACGCACTGGATGTTAGAGGGCCTGTGGTTTGTATCAGTTTCAGAAGCAGAGTTGAACTAGATATGGTCCGTGTGTGTAGGAAACACAGTTCTTTTGTTCTGAGCACTCTCACGTTTCCCGCCTTATTAGAGACTCTAGAAAGCAAGAGCGTGCTTCTTGCTCTAAAGCAGAGTGTGTTTCATGGATGAGAACTGTGCTGTGTGTTTCCCTTCAGAAACGGAGTGAAATGCCAGGCTCTGTGTCTTCCTACAAGCGAGACTTCGTTTCAGGTAAACGCAGTCACTTTTCAGCTCAAACGAAGCTATATTGTACACGAAGCTCACACGTTTCTCGCTCTTAACTGAAACGCACTGGATGTTAGAGGGCCTGTGGTTTGTATCAGTTTCAGAAGCAGAGTTGAACTAGATATGGTCCGTGTGTGTAGGAAACACAGTTCTTTTGTTCTGAGCACTCTCACGTTTCCCGCCTTATTAGAGACTCTAGAAAGCAAGAGCGTGCTTCTTGCTCTAAAGCAGAGTGTGTTTCATGGATGAGAACTGTGCTGTGTGTTTCCTTTCAGAAACGGAGTGAAATGCCAGGCTCTGTGTCTTCCTACAAGCGAGACTTCGTTTCAGGTAAACGCAGTCACTTTTCAGCTCAAACGAAGCTATATTGTACACGAAGCTCACACGTTTCTCGCTCTTAACTGAAACGCACTGGATGTTAGAGGGCCTGTGGTTTGTATCAGTTTCAGAAGCAGAGTTGAACTAGATATGGTCCGTGTGT